>CAXIVR010000007.1:41545569-41666246 GCA_964035755.1 Teleogryllus oceanicus | reverse complement strand
CAGACAGCACGACCCTTTGGTTTTGTTAGTGCCGGGATGAGGATACCCCGCACCCATATCCATCATTAAAGCCATGGGTGTCATGTAATATTCATGCAGCTATTTCCGTTGGCAGTGCATCAATCCAACATAGAGTACTACACTGGCGCCTCTCGACAATTCAAACTAACGCTCATGACTGTCATCACTGCCTGCGAATACAAAGACCATGCATATTCGACGACGGAACGATTACCATGTTACATTCCACGAGCAACTAATGAACATGAAGATGCACCTTATAATCTGAATACTCATTGTAGGTAACAGGTCGACGACAGGTGTACAATTATCCGATGTCATGTTTTCGGACAATATAAAAGAAAGCGTTTCCCAAGCTGCCATTCCGACGATAGCCCAAACGGAAAGAAGTGAATTTCATTTGTTGGAGATTCCAACGACTTTGTGGCAAATGAAGCAAGTTCTGAGAACGCTCAACACAAATTGAACATTCGTCATTAAAATGGAACTGAAAATTGTACTTTTCATTTAAATGGAATTATTTCACAATAATCAATAAATTTACGGGGTAGCTATATCATGAATAGAGACAATAGTATAACCAAAATGGAAGATGTAAACGGTGATTATGAGTATAATCTCCAGACAATTATATTGCTACTGTAATAATGTAACTCACATATGACAAACGTCTGTTACCTACTTTTTATCCAAAGCACAAGAGTTCGTTGTACTCTCCCACAAATCGTGACGCAAGAGACGATAATACATCGAAATTGATAATTCAAACTGGAGTCAACTGTCCTTGCGGATGGCACACATAGCGCCAGCCCTTCCATGGAAACATACAGCGCTGCGGTTTCGTGCCAGGAAACGCATCCGGCATCCAATAGCAGAGGAAAACTTGCCGGCGGCACAAACGCTTGAGTCGCTCTCTTCAGAATGGAAGACCGAGCCATCAAAAGAATAAAGAACTCAATTCCAGTGCGCGAATTTGCTATTCGTTATACAGCGGGCAATTACGGTCTCCGGCATTCACAGCGGAGGTGATACCTCCGTCCTGAAACATTGACGCCAGCGCCACGACCGTTCATCAGACATTGCGCGCTATCTGTGGTGCCGCAGCGAACTACGTGCACAGAAGCGCTCGTACTGGGTGCGCTCTGACGAGACGTTCCTGAACTGCTACCGCCACGACCGTCGAGTGCTCTACTGCGCAGGAGTACGTAGTTGTTTTTTATTTTTATTTTTAGGAACTAAATCCATATCTACAACATTCGACGCGCTGAGAAATAATAGACGTTCATAACTCTTGTATACTGTATATGTGCAGATAAAACTATCTTTGCTTCGAAAAGCAAGAAAGTAAATAACAAATGCACTGCATTTAAATCTAGTAACGCGACAAAACTTACCTCACTCTTATTAGCAAGAAGATGGATTCCAACATTTACGAAAGCAGTAAAAACAATTAAATATTCTTTGTCTAAACTGAAATCTCAATTGGCGCGAGTTCGTATTTTCAGCGCAACATAATACATTGGATAATCGATGACAATTAAATCACTCAACGAAATCACACAAATATGTGACAAAAGACGAAACAAGGAAATGGACTAAAATATTATCGTCAAAATGGTAGTCTTTCTTTGAATTCTTTTACTTTCCAAATCCTTTTACAGTATAAAAGTATCAAAACGGAGTAAATTATTTACTCAATAGAGTGACGTCCAGTAAGAACAAAGCAGTAAAGGAGTGTTATTCAATTGACTTAATTTTGATTATTGAGAACAACCATTATAATTTTCCACACAATACGATTTAGGTATACTAAGGTACAGTAGGTTCACATGCCCTTAGTAGGTATTACTGTACCCAATATAGTATTACTTTATGATATTTTTAACAATCATCACACCCACGCTACAAATCATTAATTCAACACTACTTTCCGTATTTGATTTTCAATTCACTTCTCAATTCTGATCAAGAACACGACTTGCAGGTGGAACCAATTAAGTGTCTTGTAAATAATATCTACGTCGAACACTAGAATTAATGAGCCAAATCATATTTTAGGCAACACTTGTAACGATCACTGATTTCGAGGCTATTACACAGCGACCTTCGGCTGTCAACAGTAGATTTATAGCAGTGTATAGAAGGCACGGAGTAGCTTTGGTGAAAGGAGCTCACAAGTCTGATCGTTTCGAAGCAGAAAGAACGGAATGTACACTTACTGCCTTACGAAATAAAGCATTGTGTTGTCGTTAGTAAACCGAAAATATTGATGGAATCAAATAAATTATTTTACACATGAATCTCAAATTATGCCTACTAAGAAAATATTTTATCTTGAGCAATAATCACTAAACTAAGGTTGCATTGTAAAGCAATGCTTGCTCATACAAATTCATAGCGAAGTCACAGAAACATAAGGGACGAAATATTGATTGATTTTTCGTGTTTCCGACACGTCAACTGTTTTGAGTCTTCCGTTAGTTTAGTGCATGTTTTCTCGGGAGATGGCAGGATCTTCCTCCGCTGATTCGAGATCGGCGCCGACCTACCGTCGGCTAGTAGGGTTCCCCTAACCAGGACTCTCCCACCATCGGGCACCGCCCACCAGGACAAGCTCAAGCTCCTGACCGATCTCCCCGAAATGTGGTAGTGGTGCATGTATGTAAGTGTGTGTAAAGGAGAGGATAGGACAAGGAAGAGGAAGGAAAGATCGGCGCGGTCCATGGCCCGTTGGTAGGGTACTGCTCGGCATTTGCCTGGTGTTGATCGGAGAAACCACGGAAAACCACCGATCAGAGCAGCGGCTGCTGGAATTCTTCTCAGAGGGAATGAATTCGACCTAGCTGAAAGCTAGTGTCGAAAGTCCTGGAACCTAGGCCTCCCGGTCAGAGGCGCTGCAGTGACATCAGTTGATGCACTGAGCTACCGCTCCGGTAGGGACGCCTATACAGGATATAGCCAAAGGAGCGGAGCTACACTAGAGAGGTGAAGCGCAAGGACCAGACAAAGGGAGTATGTCGAATGGCTAACCCGACACTGAGAGGCATTAGGGACGATGAAGATATGCTGTTGACGTCGCATCCCTAGGGACTGGGGCCGAGTGCGCATTCCGCTGCGCGCGCCGTGGTGATGGCTGCACGTACTGTGGCGCGTCGTTGCGGGGCCCGGGCCGGGCTGCGCGCCACCGCCTCCGCGCCCGCGCCGCCGCCCGCGCGCGGGTCACGCAACGTACCGCGCGTTTCTGCCTCCCCCTCCCCGCCTCACCGCAGCCGCCGTCGCCGCCACCATCGATGTCGCGCCGTTATCGACTGATTCAATGTCCAGAGAGTGTTATAATGCGGTGGACGAATTTTGCCTCAGTTGATGTGGCGCTCGTTATCGACTTGAGCCAATGACTGACGGTGTTCAATGCGGTGGACGAATTTTTGCCTCCGTTGATGTGGCCTCGTTATCGACGAGCCAATGACTAGACGGTGTTTTAATGCGGTGGACGAATTTTGCCTACGTTGATGGCGCTCGTTATCGACTTGAACCAATGACTAGACGGTGTGTTAATGCTGTGGATGAATGTTTGCCTCCGTTGAGTGGTGTTGGTTATCGATTTGGTCATTGACTAGACGCATGTTAATGCTGTGGTGCATTTTGCTTCCATTGTTGTGGCGCTCGTTATCGACTTGAGCCAATGACCGGAGAGGTGTTCTAATCGCTGGACGAATTTTTGGCTCCATAGATGTCGCTGCCGTTAGCATCTTGATTCAGCCGAAAGAGTGTTCGAACGGAGTACACACAATTCGCTGAATGAAAGGTATTATGGCTCGTATGAGAGATGGAAATTCATATGGCGCTTACATTGTAATAGTATAAAATGATTGCTTTCAAGTATAAGTAGAATAAACCCCATGCTATTTAAAAGAGCTTTGTCCGCTGCATCTACCACACACCATTTGTTTTGTAAACGTTATTGGTTTGCTATTCTTACAGATCCTTTGTTGGCATCAGGGCCAACATATTCAAGATTGTGAACGACGTGCAGTGCGTCTGACCGGGAGGTCCTGCGTTCAAGTCCTCTAGAGGCAGGATTTTCGACACCAGCTAGATAGCTAGGTCGAAGGCAGTAGCTGCCTGGAGGAGAATTATAGTAGACGGCTGCTCTGATTGTGAGCTCTGACGGTTCTTTTAGTGGTTCTCCGATCAGTATTAGGCAAATGCAGGAGCTGTGTCTCAACAAATGGGCCATAACTGCACGCGATCTTTCCACCCCACCCCTTCCATGACCACCCTCACCTCTACTCACACTTACATCTGTTTCAGAACTACATGTCGCGAAACAAGGGCTTGTTCGGGCTCCGCTGGTGGGAGATACCTAGTTGAAGAAAACCCGCAAGTCGACGTGTAACCTGGCATCTGATCTCGCCATCCAGCGGGGATGATCACCGACACCGCGACACAAAACACGCACTACACTTATAGGACTAATGACCTTCGCCGTTAACGCGCCGGAAACTGAAAACGACAGCAGCCACCACGCCGTGTCGGTATGCACATTTAGATCGTGTCCGTAGATACTGCTCTGTGCTTTCCACCTGATTCCTCCATCTTATTCACAGTTGAATTGTGGAATGGTGTGGGTGGGATGGGAACCCCAATTTACGCAAAGCCAATAGTAAAGTAGAGGTATACCATAAACGTCAATGGGGAGATATTTGAGGTAGCGTTACGGTGCGTTCATGGGGCTAGATGATGTTTGTATAATGATACGTAATGCTAATATTTATGTAATTTTTAATATTTAGGAAATATTCATTCCTTTATTCACTCTTATACTAAAACATTATTATATTAAATGCACCATACCAGAATGTTAAAGTTTGTAAAGCGAAACTTTATCGCGAAAGCCGAGGTTTATAACCAAGGAAGTTCGTTATTTGTTTAGACGGTCGTGTGTTGATCAATGCAAATCTCTATACCACATCGTACGATCTGTATTCTAGTAACGGGAAAAAGATAAAGGTAGGAAATACTCACACGCCATCTTTACTACCCTCATTTGTTTCAAAGTTCTTAAAGACTGGCGGTCGTTAAAATCCTCAACGAACATTAACAGGTGCGACTGATTTTCATTCCTCTGTTTGGATGCTTCATGGGATATACAGAATACCATTATGAAAATAGTCAGATAATATTTTCAATCAAAGAAAAACACCCTCACATTCACCAGGCTTGTTGTCTGAGTGTTAGTCTAGAGTAGCAGCAGAAGGGCAGGTATTTTTAAGACGTAAACTGCAGAATGCGTGAATGGGTCATCCAAGAAGAGCCACCTGAGCCGAACACATGCCGCTCTTTGTTCTCAGGCCCGCCAAACAATCTCCGAGGAACCTTGACATCAACTCTCATGCCGAGGAATGACGAGCGCAGCCTCTATTATGATTCTATTAATAGATAGACCGGCGTGGTTTCGTTTCACAGCGTCATTCAGAGAGAAACAGTTTACATACTGGAAGATGAAAAGATATAGCATCTTCAACCTTCACAAAGGAACTCACAAAGTCTAAACAATTGCTAATAATTTCAAACACAGCTCGTTTCTAGTTTTATCTACATTCCTAAAGAGAAACTATTGAGCCATAAGGACGTTAAAAATGTAAGAACAGATGCCTGAATTATAATTACAATAAAACGTTTGCTGACATGTCATTTCAATAATGTCCTGCCACTGGTGCACATAATAGTGTTAACGACGTAATAATAATTATCAATATTTAATAATAATAATAATAACATAATAATAATGGTAATAATATTAATTATAATAGTAATAATATGAATCCATTGTTAGATCAATTTAAATCAATTTTTTAAGAATTACCTTTCTTAGGAAAACATTTCAATATCTTGGCAAAGAATTGATATCATTCAGTACGAAAACGCTGTAAGGTATTTTTAGGATATTTCGAAATCATTGAAAACTAAAGGCCGTTAGGAAAAGTAAAGATCTGTAGGTCATAGTAAACGTACTTCGATTTATTATTTTAAGGTTCATGTATTCTAATATACATCAGGAAATTTTATGAAGGATATAAAACGATAATGTATTCTATTTTAGTAACTATGCAATGATAAAACGTGCTCTCAGAAAAAAATCACAAAGAGATGGTTTGGAGTGAAACAAAACACGTTTAGAACTATGTTTGAGAATTTAAACGTAATTGTACAATTATATAGTAATGACAACTAGATCGTTTTCCATCTTTTCAACAAATCTACATATTTATATAGAATTTTAAAACTGTTGAATTAGTTCGATGAAATGAAATAAATTCAATATAAAAGCATACGATTAGCAGCTTAACATATTTGGATAGAAGTGCCCATCTCATAAATCGCATCGAATAGAACTCTACATCTAGATCCTTTACTTCCACTTTCAAAACGAACAATTGAATCATTGAGTATTGAATTCGATAATCAGTGTAGCACTGAAATATATTGTTTTCTAGTATCTATGAGTGATTCTGCTAAATATGACGGAACTAACACAAATGTAAATTCACAACTAATCTCAGCCTCAAATATTGACCAAATGATTCAAGTTACTTTTTACACGCCGTCTTTGCAAATGGATCACACATTTCTTGACACGAGCTAGGGTCTCTCGGAAGGCCACTTGGAAGTGCCTCTACACTCACAGTTCATTTCGTTAACGGATTCTCTAAACCTCAAGGTGACTACAGGTTCTGTGCTTTTCTGACACATCCTGTACGTATTTATCATCCATCGAACCCCATTTCACGCCCTTAATGAACGTTTTGGAAATTCTTTCTTAGAGTTTCAAACAGCGTTGTAGCACTATAAATTGGCAATACCACGTTTAAAGTTTTAATGCTTTGGTTCCGTGCTTAAGTAAGTCAGATAGTGTTCTCTTATATAGGTACAGGTTCCCATCCCTACAACACGACAGCCGCTCTCCTGCAGAGGCGGCGGCCTCCCTCCAGCGAACGGCAGTTGCGCGTCCGACCGCGACGAGCGTTGCGAAACGAGCCGCCGAACCGGCCCCGCCGCCCGTCCGCGAACACGCGACCTCCGAACACGCGCCCCGACGCATCTTTCCTGCCCGGGCGGCGCAGACTAGTGTCCCCGAGCGGCGCGGCGCGACCAGATGCGGCCCAGGTGCCGCGCGGCACGAGTGGCGGGCGGGGCACCAGTCATGGGGAGCAGGGCCGAGCAGTGGGGCAGAGCTCAGTGGAGCTGGGAGAGGCGGTGGGAATGAGCGAGGAGGTGGAACGAGGAATTGGAAGAGGGATGGACAGGTTGCGGTGGGGCGGAGAGTGGCGGGTGGTTGGTGGTGAGAGGCGGATGGTCGTCGGTGGAGATAGGTTTGAGTGATGGGTGGTGAGTGATGAGTAGTGAGTGGGGTAGTGAAGTCGAAGCGAATGGTGAGTAGCGAGCCGGGCGCCACGACGGGCGCGACAGCAGGCGTGACGGCGAGTGGGATGGCGGGAAACGGCGGATCTGAGAGCGGGTGAGGGGCGGTGGGAATGGCGGGGTGAGAGAGCGGAGGAACGGCGGTAAGAGAGCGCGGAAACGACGGATGGAAGGGGCAGGAGGAAAGGCGGTGGGAGGGCGGATGGGGAACGTTGTGGGAGGCCGGGGTGGAAACGGCGGGTGGGAGGTCGGCGGGGAACGGTAGGTGGGAAGGCGGACGGGAATGCGGTGGAAGCCGGAGTGGGAACGGGGACGGAGGCAGGCGGGAACGGCGGTGGGAGGGCGGGCAGGAGAATGGCAGGTGGGAGGGAAGGCGGGAACGGTGTGTGGGAGAGCGGGCGGGAACGGCGGGTGGGAGGGCAGGGGAGAACGGCAGGTGGGAGGAAGCGGGAACGATGGGTGGGAGAGCGGGCGGGAACGGCGGGTGGGAGGGCGGGGGAGAACGGCAGGTGGGAGGTAGGCAGGGAACGGGTGGTGGGAGGGCGGGCGGGAACGGCGGTGGGAGGGCGGGAGAACGGCAGGTGGGAGGGTAGGCGGGAACGGTGGGTGGAGGCGGGCAGGGGAACGCGGGTGGGAGGGCGGGGAAGGCAGGTGGGAGGGTGGCGGGAACGGTGGGTGGAGGGCGGGCGGGAACGCGGGTGGGAGGGCAGGGGGAGAACGCAGGTGGGAGGGCAGGTGGGAGAGCAGGCGGGAACGGCGGGTGGGAGGGCGGGCGGGAACGGCGGTGGAGGTCGGGACGGCGGGCAATGGCGGGTGGCGGGGTGAGGCGGCGCAGGGCGGGCGTGGGCTGCAGGTGACCGCGTGTCCTGGCGGCGTGTGGGTCTCGGGTCCGCCGGGCGCGCCGAGTGGCTAACGTCTGCGCCCAGGAGGCTGCGCCGCGGACAGGTCCACACCGCCTTCACACCTGGACCAAGCGCGTGCCGGGTGACATTCGATACTTCACGATTCGTTATTTTGTTTTCAAGTTGTAATCAGACCAAATACACAAATGAATCGAGATCAACAGGTTTGATATTTCAGTCATTCATGTTTTGTTTTCGTCACTAAATGTACCGATATCATTGAACTGATATCAACACATCCTTTCGGACTGCAAGCACAGCTAGCGTACGGAATCGACAGCAATATCTCAACCATTCTATTGTTAGCTTTAATATACAATACATATATGAACCTAGTAAAGTGGTAATGGCACTGATCAGGTTAAATAAAATTAAGATAATTCTATACCACATTTGTGCATTTTGCGTAAGCAAGTCGATCTGCGCATCCGCAGAAAGTTCAGATTGCTATCGATTGCTGACGTTATGCTGGGCTAAAGTTAACCTAGGTCAGTTAACCTAATAGGTCAAGTTTCATGCTTAAGGTTTGATATTGGCTATATCTGTGTCGATTCAAGTTATTCACTATCAGCATAGTAATATTTCAATTACTTGATATTTTCAATAATGATAGACTTGCTACCACCAAAGTAATTTAAGTGTAGAAAATCGTTACTGACTAATAATAAACTAGGGTGTTAACTACTTCAATGCAATGTTCCATCCTTAGGCACTTCATTCGAACCATGAAGGTGAGTTATAACCCAACGGATGGGAAGACAGGGTCACAGGTTGAATTGTGTACCTCGCTTATGGCTTCTTACAAGTGCCATCAGTTTATATTACATTATGTCTTAGTAGCTACAGACGAAGTGTCTACTCACAGTTCGATAACCTCAGAGATACGAAAGTTCGGCTTGTTGCTTGAATCAAAATCATCAGAAGTGTCCACACAGAGCCCACGTTGTGTCCATACCAGGGTTACTCATGAAACTCCAACGAGATCGATGCTTAATATACGAAGGTAGCATGGCTCAGATGAACGAGAGAATCAAAAATTGTACTTTCACGTCGTTAAGTTGCTGCCGTTGGGAACTACTAGGATCTGTCCTAGTCCCAAAGGATCGATAAAATAATGTTTCTCGGACTCGATTAGACTGAAAATGCAATGCTGATACTTCATTCGACGCAATTTATATTCAAACGAGGTAACACCTGTCGAATATTTCGCACCCAGCAAGGATACACTGGAATCAGCGACGCTTAACCGTCGGTAAGCTCAGCAACCACGTAACAAGTATTCCGAACTTGAACTCGCCGTGTATCAGCCGATGGAATCGGCGAAGGCACGACCGGACGACGCCGTCCGCAAAGGCAGGCGGCCCCAGCGAAGCCTCCTATCCCGCCCGCGTGTTTGGCACGCCTCGGCCGCGCGCAGCTCGGCACGCCGCCGCGCTCCACCTACGCACTCACGCCCCGCGACCGGTCACGACACCGCAGGGCGGACGAAACGGCGGGACGGACGGAGAAAGATTGTTAGTTGATTCATTCACTTTGGCAACAACCGTAGAAAAATAACTATAATGGTAGAATGTTCTTGAACTAGTAATGGCATGAAAGATCTTGAGTATAACAGTTTCCCAAATTGAAAAAACCGCCACAGGGTAGTGGATGGGTGAAATCGGAGTGGGGACAAAAGGGGTTTCGATCTGTGCGTGCCTACTGGGCACCATTTTGGGAACAAGATTGACGGTGGCGCCATTTTGAAGGGCATTATTTTTGATATTCTCTTCACTGCCGCATGAGCCATCTACACCTCTTTAGTCCATGATTCCCAAATGGTATGGTCATTGTAAGTGAAATATGTGTGTAAGGGGAGAGAATAGGCAAGAAAGTGGAAGGGAAAAATCCGCGAGATACGTGGACGTCTGTAGGTGAGCGTTGCAGCGGCAGAAAAATGCTGACTCTGAGCTCAACCTTTTGGAAGGGAAGAAGGAAAGGGAGGGGAAAGATGAAAAGGTTGGGAAGAAAAGAGGAAAGAGGGGAGAGAGACTCATGGAGCAGGGGGACTGACGACTGTGACGGGGGGGTTGGGGAGAGGGAGGGCGAAAAGAGGAAGAAAGGAGGGAAGGAGAGGGGTGGGGGGCGGAGAGAAAAAGAAAGGACTAAAAGAGAGAGCGGGGTTTTGGGAGAGTGAAAGCGAGAGAAAAGGGTTTGGGGAAAGGGAGTAGATAGGAGTAACGAATTATTTCCTCTTTAAATCTATGGCTAGTGAGGCCGGCGAGAGAACGGGAAAAAAGGACAAGCGATGGTGAGGACAATAGGGGATGAGAACAGAGGGCGAGCCAAGCCTTGAACGGAGGGCAGACTGCCGTGTAGAAGCACAACCGAAACCATTCGAATCCACCCAGTTTTCCCGTCAACATTTCCGATTTTCAAATTTGGGATAAATTGCAAGTCGCGTGATCCCAAAACAATTCTAGAGCCCGCTACTCTGATCTTTTCAATCCCAGGCGGACCCCTTTGGTAAGACAATTAATCAACTGATAAAGGGCGCTGAGGAGCCCCCTTCAATGCATGGACATATGGTCGGGCTTTGGGCCATTCCCCATCAATTGCCATTATTCCTCTCTGCCCAAGAGTATGGACGATAGGAGGCCAGGGCATACCGTAGTGAAACCTCATTACCTTCTAAATAAACACCACGACTGACGTAGTAGCCAATGTTTAAGATTTCACGAGAGAAATGAAAAATTTGAATTCATATTAACATATTAAAATAGCTTATTTAAGAAATGCAAAGATATCGATAACCTCTACATTTCATTTAAACTTAAATCGGTATGCATTAGATTTTTAAAAAATCTATTTTCAACTGTCATGCGAGGAAAATCTTACTTTCACTGTTTAATAATTAGAAATAGTTACTTTATCGGGCGTGTAAATAGATTTTGCCCTACTGGCCGCAAAGTCGTTGAAATGTAGAACAACTGATCGCAAGTAACCAAAACACCGGCGCGACATAACTCAATATTGCTGCCCTCGCATATTTTAATGATTAAAAAGTTTCGTGTTTCCCGAATTCGCCCTAAATATACAATTGCGTATCTCCTAGGACGTTTCTTTGAGCACTCATTTCAAAATTTTGGGATCGAGCATCTAACGTTACCTCTTCTGTCATCGTTTTATTCGTGCGGAAAAACGCACTTTCTGTACTCGTTACGAAATAACTTTTACCATTCAAGCTTTAAATAAAACAAACACTATCCGTCGAAGGAAACATCAAAGGCACCGAGGGCTACTTTCACTGCGAGGGGTCTCGGAGTGGTTATTCAGTCGCCAACAACCTTTCCGAGGCACGTGCATTGGACAAGCCGGGGGCATCGGAGCGGAAGAACAAGGCAAGCAGGTCATTTGTTCGAATGGGCCCCTCAACCCACAGAGTACGAGAAAGAATAAACAGAAACAAAAAAAATGCACAAAAGAAAGTGAAAGGAAAAAAGGAAGGATACAGGATAAAGAAAAAGAAAGGTAGCTAAGAAGAGTCTAGAGAAAATCAAGAGGAACAAAATAGGAGAGAGGGAGAGAGAGGAGAGAGAGAGAGGGGGGGGAAGAGGAAGAGAGGGGGTAGGACACCAAACTTTTAGGGGAAGAAAGTTAGATATTGGAGGAGCTAGAAAGATACAGTCACAAAAATATGAAGGAATTCAACAAAATAAAACAAGAAAAAGAGAAAAGATAAAAAGCGTGATGATTTGATCCTACGATTACGATCTCGAACTATCGAAACTTTGCAGCTTCAGAGAGCGAATGTTAAGTCTACACGAAGGCGAAGACCCGGGGATGGAGAAAGGAAATGAAAGAACTCTCTTCGAGCTTTGTCGAAGCGATGAAGTTGGAGGTGAAACAAAGGTGAAGAGGAAAAAATGTTGGGAGAAGATCTGTCTGAATTGTAATGACTCCATTAAAAACTCACAAATCGCCGCCCACAGAAAGAAGTGAATTCATGTACAATTTTTCAACGAACAAACGAAAACCAGTTAATTCCATTCGTCTGCGGTTAAAACAAAACAAAAGATTGATTATCTTGGGACAATAGAGCAATTATACAAGAGAAAATGCAAATGTACTACAAATGACGAAAGGAAAAACGTCGCCCCTTGATTGAGACAAACGTAGCATTTGGGAGATTTTAACACTCCTATTCCGCTGTGTGTCTTAACAAGATCTACGGGCTTTCACGGGTAAGTTTCATTTCATTCGTTCATGCAGTTCATGCATTCCTGTTCAATAGTTTTGCTTTGCGATTTGTCCTACGTGAGCGATTTTTCCAGAGCCGCAGGACGGGATACCAAGCAGGGGACATGAGTGTTGGCACGTGAAAGACAAGGAGGAGCGACGGACGGGGATAAAGGGCGGGAGCGGAGCAAAGAGGATGCCCGGGGAATTTCGAGGGGGACGGCGGCGGGGGGCGTCGGTCGGGCGGGGGGCCAGCGGTGGGGGGCGGTCCCCGGGGGTTAGGAAAACATGCAGAGTCGGGCCAGGGATGGTTTGCACGGCAGCGGGGATGGGAAAGAGGGGCGGCGGGGGGGGGCGAGGCGAGGCGAGTGGGCGGGGCGGTGGACGGGCGTGGGGGAGGGCGATGGGGGGCGGGGGGCGGGCGCGGGTGCCGGGTGGGGGCGGAAAAAACGAGGCGGGCGGGGGGGGGGTTTGGGAGGGCGGACATTGGGGCGAGGGCGAAGTAGGTGGTCGGGCGGGCTTTTGCGGGCGGGTGACCGGGGGGGTACGGGGGGGGCCCGGGCGGGTGCCCGGGCGGGCCCGGGGCGGGTGACCGGGCGGGTGACCGGGCGGGTACCGGGGGTGCCCGGGGCGGTGAGGGCGGGGCCCGGGCGGTGCCCGGGGGGGTGACCGGGCGGTGCCCGGGAGGTGCCCGGGACGGGTGGGGGGGCGGGCGACCGGCGGCCCCCGGGGAAGCAGTGGGCGGCAAAGGCGACGGACAGTGGGGGGCGGCGAGCGCGCAAGGGCGGGCGGGCGGCCCCCCAAAGGGTCTCCGTGGCCGCCGGGGCCTCCCCTCGGTACCACCCGGGCCCGGAAACACCCCCGCCCCCGGGGTGCCCGCCCCCGATGCCCACTAGGGGGCGCCTGCCGCCCACGGAGCCCAGCGGCAGCCCCCCCGCAATGCCCTCGGCCCCTTTTTTCCCTCGGGACTCTTGTGCCCCCGGACATAAAAACCCTTTGATTCTTCTTAAATGCAAAACCCGCGGAGGTTGGATCCTATGTATTGCGCAAAACCGGAAAATATCCAACTTAAAATCTCACAGATTTGTCAAAATTTCTTCCATATTCAGGAAAAGCGGCTGAACCCGGGGAGTTTTGTGTTTTTGAGGCTGTTTTTTTGAAAACGGATAAAACAGAGCAATTAATTTAAAAACCAAACTAAGGTTTTTTAAAAAAGTTTTCGGTTAAAAAAAAGTTAAATTTTGATTTTTTTTCGGAATTCATTACCCCAAATATTTAAACGTAATTTCTACTACCCCCGAACTGGGGTAAAGGGACCGAACCCGGGTTTTTCGTGCCCTGTCCCGAGCGAAAGAAGTGGTTTGGGGCCCCCGGGAAAAAAGCGTGAAGCACTTTCTTCCCCCTCCGCCAGCACGCGCGCCTCCGCCCCGTGCCCTCGGACTTTCGGCTCCTCACGTAAAGGAACCGCTCGTAAATTCTGAAGCGAAGGAAGTGGGCGGAGGGAAATTCGAAGTTCTTGTGTTCAATTGGGAAGGGGGCCGGGAGGGTTTTTTTCCCATTAACGGCAAAGTTTTTTGGGTTTCCCTGAAAAAATCCCCCAAAAATGCTTCGATCAGGAAAATAGATTCCATTCCGTAAACCCAGAAACTTAAGAGAAAAACTGGCGGGATGGGGTTTTAATGCTGTTATGCTGTTACAATTGGTTTCCCACAAAAAAGAAAGTGTAAAGAACTGTCTAACTTCTATAAAACTGAGACGGGTATTTGAGAAGCAGTATTACTTGTCCCCCTGATTCTGAGCTCTCCAAAAAGATTTTAACCACATAGAACTAAAAAACCGGTGTCCTTTATTTTTCATTTTTTAATTTACTTATTTTATTTATATAGATTGGGCGACGCACATCTAAAGAGGTATATCTGATTAAAAATTCCTTCATTAAAGCTAAAAAAGGGTTTTAGGGTCTCTTCCATTCCAAGATGGCCCGTTTAATTTTCCCTTTCCCCAAAGATTGACAAGACTCCTTTCTCCCCCTCCCCAAAAAAAATTTTTAAATTTAAATTTTTTAAACCCATAAAATTTATTTCATCTCTATCCACTTAGAAAAAAATGTGGGGGGCCAAGTTTGAGCTCTTTTCCCGATTTTTTCAAAAAAAATTTCGAACTTTCTTACTCACCATAAGTTTTTTTCCCCCCCTATTCCCAAAATTTAGGCTGTCCTCTAAGATTAGCCTGTTCATTTTTTTGAAATTGGGTACACCCCCTTGCCTACTACCTGTCAAAAAAGCCCCCACCCCCTTTTTAATCTTTTTTTCCCCTTTTGTGAATTTTTCCAAAACCAAAATAAAAAGTTAAATTTTTCCAAACAAAAAACATTTATGAAATAGAGGATATTTTTTTTCACAAGTAACCCCATTTCCCCAAAAAAAAAATGCCAAAAAAAAGGTTCAACTCATTTCTTTTTTCCAGCAAAAAAATCAGGTTTTTTCCCCGGCTCCCCGCAAGATTTTTCCGAGCTCTCAAACTTTTTTCGCGAAAAAACGGGGCCCCGGCCCGCGGCGGGCCTGGTCCGCGCCACGCCCCAACCGCGACGCGACGGGCCTCTTTTTCGCCTCGCGGAAAAACCCTCCCCCGGGCCCGGCGCCCCGAGCAAGTGGGCGAAACCCCCGGCCCGTGGCCTCCCCCCACTGGCCCCGCGCCCCGCCCAAAATGAAGGAGGGCGTTTGCGTGCATCCGTGGTTTCCTCCCAAAAACCCTTTTTCCTGGTCCCAAAATGGTAGGCCCGTTGCATCCTGCTTTAAATTAAAACCCTTTTGTCCCTTTAAAAATGGTACCCCGATGCTCCCTGTTTTTTTCCTAGTTTTGACCTTTTGGGTACTTTTTCAAAACCCGTGCCCCCAAAAAAGGATAACCGTTGCCTGCGACCCCCCAAAGCCTTTTATGTTCCCCAAAAAAGGGAAACCCCCCGGTTGCATCGGGGTTACCTCCCCCTAATTTTTGTCCTGGTCCAAAAGGCTACCCCCTTGCTTCTCGCTTTACCTTTTTTTCCTTTTACTAGTTCCAAAGTATTGAGCATATCCCCATTTTCCTCCTTGTTTAAAGATTGATTTCGTTTCCCCATGGTGCTTAGTATCGAATAATTTACCCATATCTTTTTTCAAAAACATTTGCAAATCCCGGTGATGATAAGTTGAAACCCCAAAAATTTTCGGGGGGCCCGTGGGCTTTTTGTTGGGTACTTCCCCGATATTCCCCTGGTTTTGATTGGGGAACCGGAAAAACTACGATCGACACCGGCCCGCTGAATTCCCCCCGACAGCGACTGGCTCGATTGTGTGTTGAAAATCCTTCCCCGGGTCTCGCCCAAATCCCCCGTTTAAAAGGGGTGTCTTTTGAACCCCTGACCCCCTGAGCTGAAGGGGATTTGGGGAAACCGAGGACGAGCTGCCGGTCTGGGGGCCCTACGACTTGGCGTTGGCGCACCGCGGCATGGGGCCGGTCTCTCGGCGGGCGGGGGGGCGGGCGGGCGGTCGGTACGTCAAGGGCGGCGAGCCCCACGTTATCGCCGCCGCATCGCGCTTGGCTTTGCACCCCGCCCGGGCTCAAACGCCCCCCCACCCCCCACCCCCCACGGCCCCCCGCCCGCATTCCCCCTGGGGCGCCCCGCCCACCGCTCCCCCCCGCCCCCCTACGTCCCCACACACGGGTGCGCATGTTAGTGCGTCGCCGATGCATTACATGAAATGAAATGTCAGTGTGATTTAAAAAAATAGTTTTCTGTAATAAATAAGCTTTTTTAAAATAATAAAAAACCTAATCATTTATTTACGTTTTTTGCTTGTGTCCCATGTGCGTGTATGTGCGTTATTGCGTGTTTTTGGTGGAATTGTGCATGTGGTGCGCATGTGGGGCCATGGGGGAGTTGCATGTGCGTGCCGGGGTTCGATGGGGGCGTATGTGCGCGTCGTGCCGTGTGAGAGCCAGTGTATGGGCGTTTTTGTGGCGTTTTCGGCGTGTGTTAACGCGTGGGGCCTTTCTTATAGCGTGTGTATCCAGGGATGATATATTTATAAGCACTAATCAATCGATAATTATATCTAAAAAAAAAGATCCATTGAAAATTCAGACTAAAGTATCGATACAATCAGGAATTACAAAATCTTTTTTGGTGCAGTATTGAAATTTAATATTTTGAATTATAAAAAGACCTGTAACTCTTATGAAGATTAAAATGCGAAATTGTCGTATGCATAAAATTAATTTTAAATGTTTTTTTAAATTTATTAAACAGTTTCCCCAATATTTTAAATCTTTAGAATATCATTTACATCTGTATCGTTTTGGGGGAACAAAAAACATCGGGGTGTGGCCCTGTACAACATAACTAACGGGAAAACCCCCAGCAAAAAAAAACCGCAACCCCCTTTTCAAGTTAAACAGTTTTTTCCTGTTGAGACTTTTCTACCCTCTGCCCGGCGGGGTCTGCTCAGAGAATAGCGTCTTTCAGCGACTTTGGCGGGGGGTTTCTAGGGTTCGAGTCTACACGATGGCAGGATATTCGACACAGTTAGATGTCTAGGCAAATTCAGCCGCTGATTAGGAAAATTTATCTGCACTGCTCTGATTTACTCTTCTGTATTTTTATCCATCAATACCAGGCAAACCAACCCAAAACCCTATCAAACGAACCCGAACCGCATACTATCTTCTTTCCACTTTCTGGTCGCCCCCTCTCTGTTACCAACCTTACATTTCATGCACGTACTACCAAAATGTGGAAAAAAAAGGGGGGTTTGCCCAGGTTGAACGAGGCCCAATCTGGATTCACCCTCACCAACTCTTCCGTCTATGTTATCGACAAATTTCAAACATCCATCAAACGCATCCTTTATCATTCATCCACCAATCCATTTCGTGACTTAATTCTTATGTAATTTTGGTATTTTTGGGTTTTTACGACACTTTTTTTTATAAATATTTATTATTTTTTTGAAATTCTTTAATTAAAAAAAATTAAAAAAATAAAAGTGTCTCAAAAAAAAGGGGGCCCTATCAAAACCCAAAAAAAACAAAAAATGCAGTCCAAAAAAATAAAATTAAATTTCTTTCCATTATTTATCTTTACCCCTTCATTTTTTTTCCAATCTTTTTTACTCCCCTTCTTCATCCTCTTCGTTTTTTCATCCCATGGAAGGGCGTTTGTCATAAGAGGTTTCAGAGGAGCTGAAAAGTTGTGTAAAGCCACGAATCAACCAAATTTCAACCGTCGAGACCGCAAAACCCGATGGATACATTTATCATCAAAACTCCGTAATCCAGGACACAGTACGGGAAGGGGTTTCATTATGAAAATTGATCAAGACACCTTATCTTTAAATTAAAACTTGAGGACTCTAAAAAAAAAATATATTAAAGTTTCAGAAATAAAATGAAAGTTATTATTTTTTTTAGTTTTAAAAATTAAATTTTTTTAAGTATCATAATAAAAGGGGGAAAGGTTTTACAACCAAAACTAAATATATACGAGTAGTAAAAAAGATTTTGGAAATTTTTTTTGACTAAAGTTACAATGTTAAAGAATTTTGGGATTCACTGATAAGTCAACGTTATAACTTGAAAAAGGGTACAGTTTGGATAAACTAAAACAACAAACAAAAAGGATAAAAAAACATTTGAGTGAAAAAAGAATTTCCATTAAAGGGACAAGTAGAGGCACTTGTCAATTTAAAAATAAATTTTTTGAGCCAAGACCCTTCATGGGCATTTTATTAAAACAAGCTGCGGTCCCTTTCCCTTCGTTGCTCTGGCGCTTTCCACAAGATCGTGGAGCACTTGTCCGTAAACCGGGGCACCGAAAGCCCTGGGGACGTAACGCCCAAAAAAACGTGTACCTTTTAAAATTTTTGACAACTTTTCCCCCTTTGGAATCGGGGGGCACTCAATGCCTGTGGGGCGTCGCTTTAAAGGGAAACGGGACGAGAAGAAAAACCCGGGACGTAAGATGAAAGAAAGTATTTAATTAATCATTAAATGTTCGGAACATTTAAATTTTGCAATATATATATATATATATATATATTATATTTAATTTTTGGCCCCCCCACCATTCTTATTTGTGGTGAGGGGTAATAAATTTAGGTTGGGGACGGACGTGGCTACGTGACAGGGGTCAATTAAAAGAAAGAAAGAAAAAAAAATTAAAATTTTGAAAAAAAAAAAATGGTAAATTGAAAATCTGAGCTAGTTTTTTAAACCTTTTTTTTTTTCACAATTTTAAAACTAAACGATAAAATTACAAAACAAATAAAGCAAAAAAAGAGTGCGTAACAAAAAAAAGAAAAAAAAATGCGCGGCCTGCCCTTCTGAATTTGACAACAGTCCGGTAAAAAACTTGAATGTTTTTTTTGTCTGTCGGGCTCGACAGATTTTTAGAATCCCGCGCGGCGGGAACGCCGGGGTAAACCCCCCAAAACAGGCAACACACGGGCCCCTTTCTTCTGGACGGCACGCCCTTTGGGGGCGGAGGTGTTTCCTCTCGCAGCCTCCCCCATTCAAGAGGAGAACCAGACATCAGCGGGGACGTCGGCTAGCGGTGACGACAGATCGGGACGACGATCGAATTTTCGTAATCGCGTAATTGCGATCCCGGCGGGGGGAAAGAGCAGAGAAACAAAAAATTATAGAAAAAGTTTTTTTTTCTCAAAAAAATCCCGGGTGCGATAATCCCCAAAATCGCCTCTAATCTGTCTTCGCGCTATCTGCGCCTACAAAACTGGATGACCCCCCTCCACACCCGTACAACATGACGCCCCCGCCTCTGTGTCCGCACGACGGGCGCCC
Source organism: Teleogryllus oceanicus (assembly GCA_964035755.1). Lineage (NCBI taxonomy): Eukaryota > Metazoa > Arthropoda > Insecta > Orthoptera > Gryllidae > Teleogryllus > Teleogryllus oceanicus. The sequence continues at coordinate 41,646,846 of CAXIVR010000007.1, read as the reverse complement.
CCGCGCCTCTCCAAAGACCCCCCCTTTCTGTCTGCCCTCAGGGGTCTCGCGCCACAATTTTTCCCCCCCAATTTTCCCAGAATGTTCTAGAATTTCCCGAAATTTTGGAAGACGTTTGTTAGGGCCCGAAAGTTACACGCCGAAAATAATAGTCAACGATTACGCTCTTGTCGGTAATTTTGATGGAATTTTCCAGAACCCTCTCTCGCACTTCCAAACAAACACGGGGGTCCCGCCCCCGCCCGCGGGGAAACCGGTGGGTTTCCCTGGGGGGTTTGGGAGGCGTTATCTAAACCCCCCCCCCCTTGCTCGGCGACGCTGGGGGCGTGAGGGGTCAAGTGATTTAGGTCGCACCTTTGGGCCACCCTTTGAACAGTAATAAAAAAATAAATGTTTTTTTTTTAATCCAATATTCGGTTACGTCACAAGGTCCGAAAAATTTTGTGGTTGTCAATCAGTGGTTTAAATAAAACCCCGAATATTTTAAACCCTTTAAATGGTCCAAATTATAAAAATTGTCTTCCCTTTTGGGGGCCCCTCCAAAAATCTTTTTAAAAGGGATACTTTGGCACGGAATCGTTTCAATAACAAAAGGTCCCGGGAAATGGGGAAAAAATTTATGGAATAATCCAGCAGGCTGATACTAAATCTAGGGGTCCTGACTCTTTGTCACCTACTGAAAGTGGTTTCTTTACGAGGGGTTTCTTTCCCGGCATTCGTGATATTTATAATCCGCAAGGGGTTTTTAATTTGGACCTGCTGTCCGCCCAAACGGGGGAACAAAGGAAAGAAGTTTAGGTTTTTTCCAAATCGCCTATACGGCGTCATACCCAAAAGAATCTTTTTATAATATTAATCCCGTCTGTTACTAAAGTGAGGCCATTCTTTTTGATTTTTGAGGATGTAAATCGGAATAAACGTAGATTTCTCTCGACCCCCTCACTCGTTAATTGAGGGTGTCTGATGGAGGGAAAAAAAAAAAGACTCCCTTCATTTTTTGTTTGTTTCCCAAAAAGTTCCGTAAATTGGGGGGCATGATCTTAAAAATTTTTTGGTAAGACCCTGCAGTCTGAAAGAAACCCCACAATCGTTTTAAACAATTTTTTGGGTAGGTCTGTTATCGGATGAGCTTTTAAATTTAGAAAAAGGGAATAAGATTACGAGGGTGTGTTTGAACCGTACCCCGGTGGTAACGGTCCGTACAATCAAGGGAGGCCAATTTATTTGGGGCTGATGGGTAACGTTTTGCATCGGGGCCCTTTATTCCCATTTGGATATTTGTCTTCTAAGGGGCAATTTCGAGACCGTTCAGTTTGTCCCATGCCTTTCCAGATGGGTTAGAAAATTTTGGATCTTATTTCCCCGAAATGCCCCTGCTTTTGGGGAAATGGGTAATTAATTTGCGAATTTTTTAGGTATCCAAAACGATACTCATCGGGTGTTTTTTTGGGAAAATAACAAAAATTTCTGAAAGTTTAATGCCGGATTTTTATTTAACTTTTTAAAAGTGGGTCATTTGTCTAAAGAAATTTGCAAAAAAAGTTTTGTTTCCAATAACGGCATCTTGTTCCTGTAACCCTTTTAAGATTCCAGGCTGATTTTCCGGGAAAAGGGGGCATTTTTAAAATTTAAAGGTTTTAAAATACACTGTTTCATTCTGAACTTTTTGATTTTATCGTAGGGTAAACACTTAAAAAAACCTAGGATTAAATTCCCGGGCAATGCCGGATTTTGTCGTTTTAAAGCACCCCCCGTAACAATCTGGGGGGTTTCAGTAGCGTTTAAAAAAATTAACCCTTTTTGGTCCGTGATAAAAAAATTTCCTACCAGCCAGGTACCCAAGCATTTTCAAAGCCCATACAATTGATAAAGCCCCTTTTTTGTAATTGATTTGCAAATTACTAGACCCCCAATATGCAGGACCTAATTTTTTGACCTGGGTCATCTTTATCGGGGGTGATAAAAACATCCAATGCCAGTTTGGGTGTCATCTGTAAATAAAATTGGGGAAATCGGGGGGTTTATTGGCCTGGGAAAAAACTACCTTAATTTTTGAATGTCTGTTCACCCCTCTTTCCCGTCCATTTTTTCCTTTTTTAAAGGTTTAGAGAGGGGCCGTAAAAATCCGAACCTGGAATAAATCAGATTGATAGACGCACATGCCCAAAACCCTTTTTAAATTTCTTGGCATTTTTTGGGGGTGAAATCTGGTCTTTATTTACCTTTCCAATTGTACCCTCTGTGCTAACGGTAACCCTGAAATTTCTGACGTGCATAATTGGATTTATTAAGATTCAATTTTATGTGGTGCCACAAAAATTCCAATAACTGTTCTAAATGACCAGATTTCCCGGGAAATTTTTTTAAAATTTCAAATCGTCGATATAAGGGGTGAGTTTTTTGTTTCGTGCCAATTTCTCATCGGAAAAAGAATAAAGGTTCCTGTTTTCGGGCCAAGGCATTCTTTTTCCCGACGTACAAACCCTTTAAAAAATCCGTGAAATTTTTTGTCGTCTGGGGGAATTAAATTTTCCCAAAACGAGCAAAAAACTAAAGCCGAAAAAAACTTTTTTTTATTAAATTTCCCAAAAATTTTATCAGTGTTCTGGGTGCCTCGTTTTCTGGGAAAAACCCCGTTGATCCGTCGAACTAAAAAAATCCTTCCCCCTCTTTTTTTTTACCACTACAATAGGGTTTTGTGTTCAGATCTTTTAATTTCCCTGCCATAGTTTTTAAAGTTTTTATCTACTTCCCTCGACGTGGAATGGGGTAATTTTCATTTTAAAAAGGGGAACATCGTGCCCGAATTGAAAGCAAAAGTCTTTAATAGGACGCAGGGCGATCAAAAAATTTTTATTTGGGAAACTTCTTTGAGCTGGGGGTTCTGGTCGAAAAGTCAATGCGGCACGGCTTTTTCCCCCCACGTCATCCCCCTCTCGGACCGCGAAATGCCGTTTTATTTTTTATCACCGTCGTCCGTTACAATTTTCCATTCTCACCCGAACTCACAAGATTCCCAGAAAAAACCACATCCATTTTTCCGTAAAACCCCCAATATTCGTCTGATCCCCTTGATCAAAAATGGACATCAAATAAAAATTTTGATTTTTAAAAAAAAAGCAAAGCCTGCATATAAATTTGGGTTTACTTTTTTCTTTCCCAATAACAAAAATTTAATGGGGCAGAGTTGGATTGGGAAAGTCGTTAATAGTTTTGAGTAGAACTTCCTAGAAATTTGATTTCCCCCGGTTCTTAAACTTTAACACTGATTTTCAAAAAAACCACAACCAATTTTTTCGCTCGTTCTCTGAAAGGGTTTACGTCGTCGTTTTTTGGTCAAAAAAAGGGATAATTTACGACACGTTTTAAATGGGATCCTGAGATAATTGTTTGGGAACCCAGATACCGGCCCCAAAAGGGTTTTAGTTTGACGGGCTCGGTCTTATGGAATCTGATGCCCCTTCCCTAGGGATTTTTACGGTCATTTAGTTTTGGGGGGGACGGGGGTTTTTCCCCATTCCTCGACCCCGAAACACGGCGCCCCCCTTGCCGTTGATTATCTTCCTCGGGGAAAAACCTTTTTTCGGTCCCAACTTTCATAAGGGTTTGCCGCGTTCTATCTTGGGCCGCAATTTTTGAAAAAGATCAAGATTGTCAAATCGTACACTGTTAATGGTTTGCGTAAGTAGGAAAGTGGCGGGTTTGGAGCCCAAAAATTTTTTTTATATCTTTGTCGGATCATAGTTTAATAGCCGAAATTTTTCCATTTAAACTAAATATGATTGGTTTCTTGCTTATCCCCTCTACCCCGGAATTTTCTCGAACTCGTAACGTCGCTGCTCTCCCCAGTAACGTGGGAAAAAGATTGGGAAATTTCCCCGTAAGTTCAAAAGGTGAACGCAGGGGCCAGTGTGGGCGTTCCCCCTAAAAATTCCCATAAATCTTGGGTTTTGGAGGCTACCCCCTTTGTCAAACAAAAATTTTCGGCAGATCAAAAAAATTTCGATTTTCGTCCATTTTCCCCCAAAAACAAAAATTTGAGGAGGGCCCACGAAAAATTTTTAACCAGAACCAAAGACGGTTGTAATTGGATGATTTTCCATTTTTTTTGTACTTTTTCCTTTAGATTAATCATTTTTTTCTATTTCTCTCTTTGTTTAGTTTTTTCCTGAAACTTTCCTACTATATCACCCATCTTTCAATTTTCTACCCTTTCGTGAATTTGACAACTTCAGAGTGAATTTTTTTTCCCGAGTGAATTTGCCGTTATTTCCCAACCCCGGGAATTTTTTATTTATGACTACAACATCTATTTTTTTGTCGCAGCTCGTAATTTCTGTGAATTTCAGATGTAGGTTTTAAATTTTTTTTTTTGGTCCTTGAATTCCCCCCTTCTTAAACCCTTTCAACGTTTTTCATTTCGCACCATGGGTTTATTTTTCAGTGATCCATTTCATTCGAACTTTCTTAATTTTAAAAATTTTTGGGGTTTTTATCTAAACAGTTATCTAATCTATCAAAACCGAAATTTTTTTTTTAAAAAAGAAATTTAATTTTTTCCCTCCATTTCCCCCTATTCCCGAAACTTTTTTTTTAATTGATTTTTAAAAATTCATAACTCTGTTGTTTCGTTGAACTCATGAGATCCGGTGATTTCATGGGAGACTTCCCCTGAGCTGTCATCACCTCCCACGCACACCCGATTGTCCAGCATTTTGAATAACTTATGCGATTTCACAGTTTTTTTTGAAACCGGACACGATTTTTCCCCCACAAGACAAAAAAGGGAAAACTCAAAAAAGAATACAAAACAACTGATATCATTAAATCCACAAATAATTAACCCCAGCAAAGTCCTTTCCCTCCATTTCTTGTTAATATTATAAAAATTAAATTTAATTTTCGGGAGCAATAAAAGTAATTCAAGTAACAATATTTATTTTTAAAACAAAATTTTTGAGGGGGTTTTTCTGGGGTATCAAAAATCAATTGACCCCCCTTGGGAAAACCATTTGGAGCCCCCTACCGTTGAATTTCCCGGCTAGCTTTTGAGGGTAAATGAAATTTTTGGGTTTTGGACGGACGTTACGTGACGAGGGCAATTGGAAAAAAGACAAAAATGTAAATTTAATAAAAAAAAAAAAAGACATTTTATCTGAGCTCAGTTTTTAAATTGTTTTTTTTATGCAAACTTAAAACTTTCGACTTCTTTAAAAAAAAAAAGCAAAAAAGATGCCAACAAATGGGGGGCCAATGCGCCCTGCACCTTCGAAATTTTAAAAAGTCCAGGTGCCGAAGGGGGGAATGAATGTTTGTTTGTCTGGGCTCGACAGATTATTAGAATCACCCCTGCGGCAGGAACGCTGGGGTGAAACCCCAAACAGGCAAAACCCGCTGGGGTCCTTTCCTGGGCCCGCCCTTTAGGGGCGGAGGGTGATTCCCCCTCCACCCGCTCCCCTTCAAGAGTAGAGTTAACCCGACATCAGCTGGGGCGTGGCGGTAGCGGTGACGACAGATCGGTGACGACAGATCGAATTTTTAAACCCTAACTTGCGATACACGGCGCGGGGGGTAACGAGCAGAGAAAAAAAAACATTTAGAAAAGTTCTTTTTTTTTCAATCTAATGACACGCGGTGCGTAATACCCAAAACCCCTTAATCTTACTTCCCCATCCAAAGGGCCTAAAACTCGGATGACCCCCGCCCACCCGTACAACATGGCGTCCCCGCCTTGTCCCGCTTGGCGTCCCCGCGCCCTCTGTCCAAAAAACCCCCCCGCTTCTGTCTGCCCTCAGGGGTTCCGCCCCCGAACCTCTTTCCCCTTTCCCCCGATTTCTGGTTTTTAGAAAATTTTTGGGAAAACGTGTTTTTACTCCGAAAGTTACTAGGAAAAAAATAGTCCAACTGCGTCTTGCGGTAATTTTTATGGAATTTTTTCCCGAACGCTCTCTCCGCACTTCCTGTAAACAAACCGGAGCGGGCCCGCCCCCCCCGTGGAGCCTGGTCGTGGTCCCTGGGGGTTTTGGGGGGCGTTATCTAAACACCACCCCCTTGCTCGGCGACGAAGGGCGCAGATCCGGGGAAATATTTAGGCGCACCCGGTTGGGACCCCGCTTCTGAACAGTAAAAAAAATAAATGTATTTATTTTTTTAAACCAAAACGTTATACAATATATATATATATATATATATATATATATATTTAAAAAAAAGAGAGAGAGAAAAAGAGAGAAATAATTTAAAAGACGTGTCGAAAATTAAATGGGGGCAATTTTGATCACGAATAAAAGGGGAAAAGGTGGGTTTCCTTTTATTCTTTGATAATATGTAATTATTATCCCGCTATTTTAAAAAAGAAAGTTTACACTTTGAACAAAATATCTTTGGGAGGGGCAGCAAAAGAAAGTGGAAAAATCTTAAAACATCTTTTCAATTTTGAGGCCCCGCCATCTGCGAAATTTATTCAAATATGCCCCCCCAAATTTTGACACGTTTTGAATAATTTCTTTTTTTTTTTGAAACATTTCAATTTTGCATGTTTCAACAAATAAAAATAAAAATGAAAATTTGAAAAAAAATTTTTTAACGGGTTTTTAATTTGGGTCTGGGGAAAAAAGTGAAGATAGCCTTGGGTGCCCCCCACACAGCGCAGCAGCCCTTTGGGCCCGGGGGGTGGGGGAATGGAGGGGCATCGTGTGGCCAGCAGCACGACCGGGGAACGCTGTTCCGGGCGGGCAGGGAGTCGTGGCGGCGCCGGGGAGTGCTGGGGGAGCAACCCATGCGCGGGGTTGCATGGGCAGGGGGAAGGGGGGGCGGTGTAAGGGGGGAAAGTGGGCAGAGTGGAATGGTGAGGATGGGGGCCCGGGGAGGTAGGGGGGGGGTGGTGGGTTGGGGGGTGTTGATTGATTGATTGATTTTAGGACCGGGGGGGTAATCCGAGGGCAACCCGGGGGAAATGCGTTTTTTATCGGGGGGTGGCGTGACTTCCCACACTGGATAGCGGGGTCCCGGGCCGCACGGGGCAGTGGGGTTTTCCCCAACCGGTATCTCCCACCCCGGGACACCCCCAGCGGAGTTAAAGTCCCCCCTTCGCCCTGGTGCATGTTAGTGGGTTTGGGGGTAAGGGAAAAGGAAGAGAAAGGAAAAAAACGCGGTCCGTGGCCCGTTTTTGGGGACTGCTCCGGGATTCGCCTGGTGTTTAACGGGAAAACCCAAAAAACCGATCAGAGCAGAGGGCGCGGAATCATCCTCCATAAAGGATAATCCACCTAGCAGACGTGTGTCGGAAACCGCCGCCTTGGGGGTCGAAACCAGGACTTCCCGGCCGAGGGCCCCTAAACAGTGAATAGGTTCGATCAGATTAAAACAGTTCCTTGTAAAACATTCTTTTCACACGTGTCACTTTCCTTACAGACGTATGCCCAATATTTCCGATATCAACATAATAATATTATTCCATGCTGATATCAACCAAAAGGGAGTTTGTTCATGTTCATTGCGATATGAACCCGGGATGTGCGTGCCTCCGCATGGGAAGGCAGAGCGAGGAAGCAGGCTGCGAGGGCTGGCGGAGGCGAGCGTTGTCCAGGGGGAAAGGGTCGGGCCCGAGGTTACGCGCGGTGCGCACGCCCCGCAGCTCCACGGCCTGGGGACAGAGCGAGGGACATCGATGCAGATGTTTCAAAACATCGACGTTTCTATAAAATATCGGTGTTTTAAACATCAATGTATCGAGGTCGATGGTTTTGAACGTCAATGGTTTGGTTCGATTTTTTTCGTTTTCAATGATTGTTCGTAGATAAAAAAATTCTCGTAATCACAATTTCAAAAAGTGAAAAGGGAAGAATAACTAATGAATCTACTGCCCTTTATGTTATAACCACAGAACGCTGTTTGATTTTTCATCGAGCGGACTAACCTTGCCCGAGATCTTGATACCCTGTATTCCCCGTCGTCTTTTCTCGTATTTGGGCAACTGGTGAGGCGTTTTAACTTTTCATTTAAAATTTTTAATTGTAATTTAATATATATGACCATTGTCAAATTAAATTTTGTTGCGCGATAATTTAATGTTGAAGTTACTAACCAACTTTAAAACATCGATGTTTAAAAAATCTGTTTGAACATTTGTTTGAATTTTTTAGTTTGAAAATCGATGTTTGGTGACATCGATGTTTTATCGATATCGATCACTACTGGGGCACACTGCGCTAGCGGGGGGTTTAAAGGTAGTATGTTCGACCTCAAAGCGTGCGCACAAAGAGGGGGCGGGGGGTGGCGGTCCTTAAAATTAAAGGGTTCCATGGTCCACAAATAAAACAGTTTCTTAAATATGTTCAATTGCTAAACCCAATTTTCTCCTTTTTTATCTGATAATTGGGAAAACTAATAAACAACATTTGATGAAGGGGTTTAAAACCATTGAAACTCTTAAATTTTTAACCAAAAATCAATCGTATTTATTAATTGAATTTATTTTCCCATTCCCCTTGCAGTACGTTTTTTTATTTTTTAAAAAGATATTTTAAAATCAACTGGGTCAGAAGGGTCCAAACCCTAGTTGGCCATTTTTGTTTTAATCCCACCATTTTAAAAGTCGCTAGTCAAAAAAATTTTATACAATTTTTGTTAAAAATTTTCAATGTGAATGGAGAAAATTAATTTTTTATAAAAAAAAAGAAATATTAAATTTTGCTCTGATAAACGGCTTTTTTATATTCACTTTATAATTTTCCACTTTCATGTTGGCAATATTAAACGGGTTTAAAATAATTTGACCCCCAATTTTTTTTTGGGTTGAATATCTTGCGCTGTTTGCATTGAATGTTTTTTTTATTAAAGTTTGTGTGTGTAAAGCAAAAAAACCCCAATCACCTCATTCCCTGAGACATTTTTAAATATTTTACAAAACGTATTTTTCTGGCCTCCATCCCCCACCTCCCCCCTCCGTCTAGAGGGATTCACAAGATGTCTAAGGGGGTTTCTGCAGCAGTACCGGGACGGGTGTAGCCGTTGGGGGGGGGGCCCCTCCTGGAGGGGCGGGGCTGGGCACGGCGGGCGGGGGGGGGCCGGGCGAGGGGGCTGGCGCAGGTCGACGGGCGCGGGCGCCCCGGGACGCGGACCCCGCGCAGCCCGTACAGCCGCCACCCCCACGCACGCCCCAGCCCGCAGCTTTCCCACATGTACAACGCGGCAGCGGGAACCGTATCCCCAAATTTAATAACCTTTGGGAAAATTTTAGTCCTGACGGCAGCAGGTTTTTAAACATAGTTTTTCAGCTGGGTGAATTCTGTGGGGAGGGAATTTCATCGGCCCGGCTGCTCTGATGGTAGTTTCCGTGGTTTCTCAGATCAACCCAGGCGAATGTCAACAGTCCCCTTTCCCAAACGGGTCACGGACCGCGCGCCCTTCCCCTCTTCCCCATCCTCTCCTTACACACACACCACCCCCTTACACATGCACTAAAACCCCACATAAGGAGAGCTTTCAGGGGGGGATTGAGCCTGCCCCGGCGGGGGGCCCCCATGATAAGATATCTGGTTGGGAAACCCCAGTCGAGGGGTCGGCGCTGGATCTCGCCATCCGGGGAAGATCCCCCCAATCCAAAAAAAACGCCCAATTTGGGACAATGCCCAACGCCGTTGCGCGCCCAAAAAAAAAAAAACAATCAATCAATCTATCACAATTTTGGGAGGGGTTTGGACGGATTGGGTCCGCAGGACCTTTTTTGAGGGGGGGATTTTCCCTTTTTTTTTCTAACGTGGCTTGGTAGTATCTTCAAGAATGAATTGGCGACAGTCTTTCCCCGTCCCCCCAAGATGTCGAAAGATCGCGACCCTGCAAACTGCATAAAACGACTTGCGGCAGGACTCAAATAGTCGAAACAGTTATGAAACTTTAAACGTTAATAAAAAACAGTTTAGCTTTTAAGAGCACATCCTATAAAGTGTATGAAGGAAAGGGGGGAAAAAGGAAATAAGGGGTCCGTCCGTGTTGGGTATTGCTCTGGGATTTATCGGTAAAACTGAAAATCTACACATGGACGCCCCAAATTTCCCCTCAAAGAACGGTGGATTCTATCTATTTTAAAAAATTTTGAAACTTTTCCCCTGTCAGGACTCAACTTAAAACCCTCCAGTCGGGGAAAACTGCAATGGAAAAACCCTGTATCCAGTCTGAATTAAATTTTGGGGTTTGGGGACATCTTCACACTTTTAAAAAATATGAGAATGCTTTAGAAACCCCACACATTTCTTTGGGTTTCGGTAGGAGGGGGGATGGGGGCTTGGGGCCTTAAAATTTTTTTTGAAATTTTACTCAATTTATGAAAAAAATTACCATCTGGTCAACCACTTAACTTGACCCATATATTTTTTTTATTTCCAACCGACATTTTTATGTATGTTATTGATTGGGGGACGTTCGAACTTTTACTCTCCAAAATTATGGCAAACCTCACTGGCCCGATTGCCCTTTTTCCCCCTAATAAACCCGAGGCCCCTTTTTATTTTTTGGGGTCGGAAAGTTGGGTTTTCACGGGGATGAAAACCCTTGTTCCCAAATAGGCGGAAAAAAATTTAAATTTTAAAGTCGCCGATTTTCAAATTTTTAAAACAACCCCAAGGCGCTTTTAAAAGCAAGTATAAAAACGCCCCGCGCTGGTTTTTGAAAAAACCCGGGCTGGCCCCAGGGAAAAGGAAAAGCGTTTTTCGCATAAAATCTTTGGGAAGGAAAAACTGTTTTTGAAAGTTTAAATGTTTTCATGGGCGCTCCGGATGAGTTTGGAACCAGCGAGAGACAGCATTTCTTTTGATTATTTCGAGAAAAGAGATTTCCAAATAAGCGCCACGAAAGTCAATTTTTTGAGAACCGCCGAGTGGTTTCAAAAAAATCGCCTCGTCATAAAAAGGGTAATTCATGTTGGTTGCATTGAAAAAGATTTGACGATTGGTAAAGGCGTGCAGATTTCCGTGAATGTGCAATTCCGTGAAAGAAGGGGTTAGGCGGACCTTCGGGACATTGTGTTACGCCCAAATTAGACCAAAAGATCTTTCGCCAAAGGTAACGCTTCTTAATACCCAAAATTCTTTCCCGGGTAAAAAATCTTTTAAAATAATTTTTCTTTAGAACTTTTCCCGGCAGTCATGTCGCTAAACCCGAATCATCGTCGTTTCTCTCCCAAGAAAAAACTGCTATTTTGACCCCCCCCACCTTCAAAAGAGGGGGACTTTTCCCCATCCCCGGGTGTTTTGTTTCACTTTTTAAAACACCGGAAACCCAAGAGAGGACACTCTGGGCATGATTTTCGGCAAATCGCGTTCAGGCGTAAACCGATGCAAATCCGGGGGGGTGTTCCAGAGGATTTAAAGGTTTGAATGCAGGACATCGAACTCGGAGACTAAAACATCCTGATAGCAGGATGCAGTGAAACCCGACACAATCGGTTCCCCAGCATCAGTCTGATGAGCGATCTAAAAATATGAGCTTGATAAGAACGAATCTCAAAGGTTTTTCGAATTCGGGGACGGATGGGGGTTTTTTCAATATCTCGTTTCCCCGTATTTATCGTCTCAAAAACGCGTCTGACATAGCTTATTTTTCCCTTTTTTTCCTAACCACTGAATAAAAGTTCTGGGGGTCAAGAATTTTTTGTTAAAAGAATTGTTTCAAAAGGACTCCTTTCTTGGTTAAAAAAATTTTTGAGGGCGATCGAAAAAAGGCACATTTGCGCTCAAAAACGTATTTTGGGTTTATGTCTTAAAATTAACTTGTCATGGCCTTTTTAACATGTTATACTAATTGGGGTTTGGCGCATTTTTTCGACCGACATCGCAAACTTTGCGTTCCTTTAAATTTTCCAGCACCCCATCCCGCGTTTCACGCAATGATACATTCATAATACTGTAATGCACCTGTAATACAATTTATCAAAGATCCAAAATTCAAACTGGATGCATACGTTTTATTTCCAAGAATAAATTTTCCTTTTGGGTGAATAATGTAGTGCTTTCATCAATGCCTATTTATTCAAAAGTAGACCCCTTAACCTTCATGAAAACTTTTTGTGTGCTGTCAGAAAATAAATCAATATTTTTTCCTTTTTAAAAAGAAATTTTTTTTCCTCCAATTACAGAAATCAAATTTTCCATTCTTTTTTTAATTTTTCCCTGATTGAAACTAAACGTTTTTTTATTTTTATTTTTCCACCACGCTAAAGAAAGTTATGAAGCTGCGCGAAAAAAAACGAATTTTTCCCGAAAACATTACCGTTGACCTGGGAACGAAAAATGAAAAACTGGCGGGTTTAAAGAAAAAAACCCAACACGAGGTGGAAATCATGTTCATTTCCGATCGAAAAATCGATTGACGGGAAAACGTCCCCTTTGAACAAGCTAACTAAACCATTCAACCGATTTTTTTAAAATTGATTTTCTCCCAAACAATTAGGTTGTTTCGGTTGTTTAAATTGATATTTTTAAATTTTTTTTGGACTTTTCGCCTTGGGAAATTTTTTAAAATTTTAAAAAACCATCGTTTTCATTAAAGTTTTTGTTGGGGGTTTACGAACGTTTAAGTGAGGGTGATCTCATTTGTTGAATACCCGATTTTCGAAAATTTAAAAAAATTAATCTTTTTGTCTTTCCCAAAACAATTATGAAAGAATTTTTTTTAATAAATCTGATTCTTAAAAAATTTTTTAAATAAAGTCATATAATTTTCGAAAAGTTGAGTATTTTTTGGGTCATATTGCGTTAAAAAAAGGGCACTTTAAATTGTTCCAACGGAAGACTTAAATAGGTATACTTTAATAGTATAAACTCATCTGTGAGTGGTGGCTCATTCTAGGAGCTAACAGAAGAACCAACTGCTCTGCGGGACATCTAAACACTGCGATGCAAATTTAAATATTAAAAATTCGGCAGAAAATTCAAAACTAAACTACTCAAATATTTTTGTCTCAAGAAATTATTAGGGAAAAATTTCTGTTCTAATTGGAAACAACTCATCGATTTTAAATTGGGAAAAATATCACACAAAAAAATGTAAAAGACATCACACATAACAAAATAATAAAACGGGAAAACGAAATCATTAATGCTTTTGTAATTAGACATAAACGTGTCTCGTGGCAACAATTAATACTATATTATGGGGGAAAACTATTAAAATATGTCATTATGTCTTCTTGAAGTAAAAATAAGTATAAATATATCTGAAAACAATTTGCAGAGATTATATTTATACAAAATTTAGAACGAAAAAAAATTTTTCGTGGTCTAAAAGAGGGGTAGGTTCGATATTGAAAAACCCGTCTGTTTTATTTCAGAGAGCACTTATTCCTAACAGGGCCCTTTGAGGATTAAATATTACTTAAATTATTATTATTATTATTATTATTATTATTATTTTTATTATTGTTATTATTATTATTATTATTATTTAAATTTTTATTATTTTTATCAATGTATTAAACAAGTAGCTTTTTGGGGATTTTGAAACTATTTATTTTCTGATCACTCAATTACACGAGCTGAAGCATTTAAAATGCAACCATATGTCACCACCACGGTGTAAGAAATAGCGACATCAGCATAGTTAAGGGTACTCTTCTTCAAACAGTGTGACGTTGCTTCTAGAGTTCATATGTATCGCTAGACATGACTGCAAATCAGGAGGTTCGGAATCAATTTCAATATAATTTTCTTAAAAATTCTAACGGACCGTTAATAGCTTTACGGCAAACAAAGTTACAAACTCAAACAAGAAATAAATTATATCCCTGACAGATGTAACCCGTGACATGCGCGCAGTGAACTTGTAAATCATGTGTGTTTTAATCGGCTCATTGTTTCCAGCAGGCCAACGACCTATCTGTTGACAATAATCGTAACTACGTGCACAGTACACGAAAGATAAAATAGGACGCGAAATTTAAACTAGTGTGGTAAAATTATTGTAAATTATTAGTAATGCTGTTTAAGTAAATTATATTACTGAACATGATACAGAAAGGGAAAGCTCCCATACTTCCATTCTCCTGGCAAAAGGTAATGATTGAGATTACTTATAAATTACTAGATTTTGTCAGAATAAATACCACAAATTTTTTTGCCTCTACTTTAGTGCCCAAAACTAATATGCCTCTTCCGGGCCCTAATATTCATGATATAATGGTAGAGTCCGAAAACAATTTTATTTTTCAAGGTTTCTAATGCATTTCTGGTATATGACAAATTTTATTTTTCTGAGATTTGTTTGTCAAAACAACCTCAATAGGGATAAAAAGATGTATGCTATAAGTTCGTGATATCTTGACCTCCTTTTTTTCCCTTAAATATATGCGTAAAGGGGGAGTACACCTAATTTTGCACAAAAAAAAACACGAAAATCCACACGAAGTTAGAAGTATGTCTTGGCCAAAAAAAGTCATGAGAACTCGGTTTTATTTACGTACTTTTATCATATATAACCTAGTTGGACTGGAATCATTTGGCAATTTAAGATAATGTTCTAATAACAACTAACAACTAATATCGCGTTGTAAATTCTCAACAAAATAATTGAGGATTGAATTAAAACGAACTAGAAAACCTTTTCCCCTATTTTTCCTTTTCCCATATTAAACCTGTAATACATATTTTCCTTCAAAACTCTGTTATCCTAGTCATTTGTTCTATGTCTCCTCGAAATTTCCCATAAAATACAATCACCCTTGTCGATACAAATTATTCTTATTTAACGTTATTGCAAGCAGAGGGTACACCTGTGTAATTAAATTGCATATATAAAGAAATATATCGTTTAATTTCACATACAGTTGCGGATTCTACAGCTCTGGACAGGTGGGTAGAATCGAAGCGTCATACTACCAAAAACGAAACAGAATGTTAGAAGATCTCCTCCTGTAAAAAAATTTTAAGGAACACTTCCTTGAGGCCATTGTCCTCAAATTTTAGTTTTTCAGGCCCTAAAACTCTTCATTTGAAGTTATTTATCGATATAGATTCAAAATCCCGCCAGTGTTGTGGGTTACATTTGACATGAATATTTAGATGTGTTTTCAACAAATCCTTCATATTTTATTCCACTCAGTGAAAATTACAATTACTTTTAAAACAATATTTTGCCGTTAATACTTTTATTTATGTCCATATAGTCTAATCTTCTTTCTCAACAACCAGTCGTCTAAGCAATAAGCGTAATTGGAGAAAGAATTTTTTGCAAATACAGTCCTCCAGTTGAAGCATTTTGGGTAGAAATGCAGTTTGTGATACGATTCGTTCACGCGCCGTCAATTCAGAATGTCATTCCGGCGCCCCAAAGTGTGCGGCTGACGCACTTCCCACGGTTTTTAACACATTTACTAATTTTGGAAGGTTTACATCGTTTTTTACTTACAGATTACTTTACAGATGTATTTTCAGACTTATTCTAGTTAAAATATCTAAGATAACAATCTATACATTGAAGAGGATATTCTAGGAGAACCTCGCGATTAAGAATCATGGTAGGCTAAAATTTTGAGAAGGCTTCAAAGGGAATCTTTTTTTTATTCAGTATGAGTTGGATTTTTGGTAGTTTGTAATGGGATGCTAGGGGGTTTTCTGTTCGGTTTTGGTAGAAGTTGGGGATATTTGTGCTTTTTGGTTTATTATTGTATTGATCTTTAATTCTGAATGAAGTTGTTTATTACTTATGAACCAGGGGGCATTGGTGATTAATCTTAAAATTGCTTGAATTTTGACATTTGTGGGGGCTGCTTTGTCCATATGGGGCATGCATAAAGCAGTAGTGGTCTGATTATAGTTTTGTATAGTGTTGTACTGTTTTTTGCCCGCGGATAGTGCCGCTTGTCCTTCGCGAGTCCAACGCCCCGTGAGGACGAAGCTCGTACATTCGACCTCGTGAAAAAATAAAACATCCTGAGTCTGTCCAACGCATAAGTACAAACGCATTTTATGCGAATACACCTTACAAATAATTGACTGATTAGTGATTCCGGGCGAGCCCAGCAAGGTAATTAGTCCCGGAGTTTAGTGCATATTTTATCGTTGAAGGTGGCGGTGATCTGCCCGCACGTCAACGAAACATTGGCGACGGATCTCGCCGGCTTGCTGGAACCGGGAGCGGTAGCATGCCGACTGATGACACTGCAGCGCCTCTGACCGGGAATCCTAGGTTCGAGTCCTGAGCGGCACTAGCTTTTCAGCCAGGTTGAATTCAGTCGCTGTCTGGAGGAGGCATTTAGAGCCGGCCGCTCTGATCGGTGGTTTCCGTGGTTTCTCCGATCAACACCAGGCGAAAGCCGGGGCAGTACCCTACCGAACGGGCCACGGACCGCGCGCGATCTGTCCTTCTAGTGTAGGTGAGGTGAGTGTAATTAAGAGGTAGAATTGGACAAGAATGAAGGAAAATCGCGCGCGGTCCATGGCCCATTTGTTAGGGACTGCTCCGGCATTCATCTGGAATTGGTCGGAGAAACCACGGAAAACTATCGATGAGAGCAGCCGGACGCTGAATTCTCTTCCAGACAGCGACTAAATTCGACCTAGCCTTCATCTAGTTACGAAAATCCTGACATCGTCGGGACTTAAAAATATTTCGGCGTGTATATTTTCTGTTTTCTAGAAAAGACTCCACTTTCTCGCCATCTGTTTACCCATAGCTTTTTTCCTCCATGTATAGGGCGTGAACGAATCATACGCGTACGCGTGCGTGAACGAATCATATTACAAACTCCATTTCAGCCGCATTTTGCACTATTATCGCGATGTTCTTTGATGGCAATAGAGAAGCATTGTCGGTCCACAAGTTTTATAACTATAGATTTGACGAAGCAACGCTTCAATTTCACTTCGATGATGCAAATGTCGTAACTCAACATCATTTCCTACCAATAATATTTAACAGTTCGATAGTTTATTTCAAATTTGAGTGGGTTTCCCTCGTCTTCTGAGGGTAAATGGTTGAAGGTATCTGGCAATACTGGCTGAGTACTCTTCGTATCTTGGTTTCGTAACGTGGCACATGAGGGACTTGTATTCACGATTGCACGGTTTTCGAGTCTTTCTCGGTCTGTCGCTAAATCGTAGCTTCATCTTGATACGGCCGCGATCATGCGACTTCTGGCGCACGATCGAGAAAGACGCGAAGAGCCGTGCCATATTCCATCGTGAAGACAAGTCCCTCACCGCCACGTTGGGCCTCATTCACAATGCAAACTTAAACGTAACCGTAACGAAGCCGCAAAACCTAGAAATGGGTTATAAAGCGAGATCATTCACAATGCCTTGACGTAAACGTAGACGTGAGACGTAAACTGAAAGAGCTCAAGCTCCAAGCTTCTACGTTTAAGTTTACGTCGAAATTCTACCGAAGACCAATCAGAGAGCAGAATGAAAAAAACAAATGCACAACAAAATCCGCGAGAGGAAGGTCAGATCCAGATCGATTCTTGTTTATGCTGTGCGTTGGTGTGTATAGTTGAAAGGTAGAGAGAAGTTTATGGAGTTTTGGTACGAGTTGCGAAGTGTTGCTTCGAAATGGCAAAAAGCGCCTCCTTCTTCTTTTTAAAAAGCGCCCTAAAATTAATGCTGCAGAAGCTTGCACAGCACAAGCTGCACGCCCAAATCTCTCCATGACAAAATCTGAACGTGGCGTTAAATATATTTGCGATACACAATTTAAAACTTACTGCTCGCATATAACCTAAATAGGTAGGGGCGCAACAGCTGCTTGCAAATGCAAAAGGTGAAATCGAAAAGAGAGTCGGAAAGAAAAGCTAGAAACGCATCGATCAATATGTTTCAATTCTGACTGGTTCAGGCAAAACCTACGTTCCAGCTTACGTTTGCCATGTGAACGCTCGTTTTTACGTGAAAGTTTACTGCATACGTTTACGGCTTACGTTATGTTTAAGTTTGCATTGTGAATGAGGCATTACGAAAACCCTAGTGTAGGCAGAGGGCATTTCCACTCACCCAGGTGCCGCGATGGGCGGCGAGGCGGGCGTGGAGGGCGCGGGGCCGCCGTGGCGAGCAGACCCGCGGCGCAGCCTGCGATGGAGGTGTTCTTGGTCGGGAGCGCAGATCCCCGTGGCGATGCTCGCCTGCGTGCCCAACACCACCCACGCCGTCGCCGCCAGCGCCGCGCGCCGCCGCCAGCGCGCCCTGGAACGCCAGCGCTCAATGACACTCACTCAAACAAGAAAATATACATCAGGAAAGATGGTGTAATAATGGGTATTAATACTCAAGTGTGATATTACGATTTGAGCAAGTATCGTAAACTTCACACGAGTGTATGAATCAACCCTCCATCTCTCGCATCTAACGAAATGCGGGCTCAAGAAAACGTGATTTATAACGATTTTCCTAAGGATGAGCCAAAGTGACAGTTCGTGAAAACAAGTGAACATCACATGTATTTCAGAGGAGTATCCTCCGCCGCGACAGCTGTTCAGCCCTTTGTAAAGTGTTTGGTTATGGCTCATAGAAGACATCACTATCCAGAAGTCTAAGAGTGTCGCAGGTGTATATGCACGTACGGGAGTAGGGAATAATTAAATTTAATTACATATGTGGAAAATCTCTTAACATGCTCACAAACAATAAAAGAAAACTGCCACTAATGTAAATAGAAAGAAAACAGTTTGAGCTTGAAACACGTGCACCGGTACGTATCTCGCATTCAAGTCTTGGTTTTAAAATAAACATAATATTTATCACACAAAAAGTAAATTTAATGTAATGTTTACAGAAAAAAGAAGTTTTACAGAAGAGCACATAACACTGCACTTCTAATTTTATTTATTTCTCCGGCGCACTATATTTTTGTCGGACGAGGACATCACAAAAGAAGCGTCAAGCCATTTACAAGTTATAACTGCAAACGAACGAATGCGGAAGGAGTCTTATGGGCTCAAGGGCACAACGACCACAGAACCTTCAGTTATGTTGCCAGCAATAGCGGTCACTTTGGCTGATCCTTAGGAAAATCGCTCTATAATACAGAAGATTTCAATTCAGGACTCCCCGGAGGATGAGAATTCCGAATTAAATCTACATATCCTAAAGATTGCTTTCGTCTTCCATAATCATACTTGGAATTTAGAATTTTCATACTAAAAATCTTCAAAAGTATTTATTTCCATCTATTTCTTTATTATTATTATTATTATTATTATTATTATTATTTATTATTATTATTATTATTATTATTATTATTATTATTATTAATTATATTTTCAATTACCCGATGAGATCCTGCTGTTAAGTTAATCACCAAAAGCCAAGGAACTGAAATTCACGACACTGAAAATCATGTATTTGTTGAACAGAAAGTAAAGACATTAAAAAATGAAAGAAAAAAAATTAAGTTGGTGCAATGTCGATGCACAAGGTATTCGATTAAAAGTTATTTTTATGGAAGAAAAAGTGTCCGTGTTGGCACAGTATTTTTTCACTTATTTTTCGTAATTATTGTAATTTAATAAGGTAAAAACGAAGAAGGAATTAGACTTTTATAGTCAACAGAATGTTTGGTAGTTTGCAATACATCGCCTTTGAAAATACAAATGGTGAATTTTGATTTGTAGTACCGTCTTAGATAACATTTAACGCTCTAATATTAATGGTAGACTGAAAAACGATAAATATACACAAAGGAAATCTGAAACCTGGTCTCGCCACAATTGTTCGTTAGCGCATCTGTGGCAGCTAGCAGTCAGACTTCCCTCCTAGGCTAGCTACGGGACTGACGTCTCATGAGTCCCTCTCCCGGCAATATGCACAGATTAAAAATCAAAGAATTCTAGGCTCAATTTTCTGAAGCTAATTGCATGTTTACAGTAGTTTATTTAACTTCTTACGGAAGCTCCACCTGTACATTTATTCGTATACATATTTCATGTTATGTGACGTAACAAGTCAGTTTTAGTGTTTGACTTTTGTCTTTTTAGCTTACAATATATTTTGCTTGTCGTAAATACCAGTGAAGGGCAGGAGCAAATTGCTCAGGATGGAGAATGAAGGGTAGAGAGAAGTGGGTGCTGGGCAACAGGCGGAATTGGTTGTCGGGCGAGGAGAGACAGGGCTGAAAGCGGAGGGCATAGGCAAAGGGCAGAAATCGGAGGCTGAAGCCAAAAAGTTGGAGCGCGGAGGTCATTGGGAGCGAGGTGCAGAGAGAATGCCTCAAGGTCAGAGAGCTAAGGGCAGAAGTTGGAAGCCGAGGCCGAAGGGGAGAAGGCAAGCCGGAAGTCGGAGATTGTATTATTGTAGGCCGGATGGCGCGGAGCAGAGATACGTGTGTGGACGGCGGAGAGCAGAGGGCAAAGGCTGAGTTGGAGGGCGGAGAACGATGGTGATTGGCAGGAGAGATCAGAGGCTCTTGCGCATGGTATCCGACTTCAGCCAATGAGCTCAGACACCAGTTTGCTTCACAATATTATCAGGAATTTTAAATGCAGCCAGATACCAAATTATTACCTAATTACAAGACATTGGAACAGATTTATGAAGCATTTCTTTTAAATATTGTAGCTTCGTCGCGTTATTTTGGTTGGTTACCGTGGAAAATTGTCATTTGGAACCACTTTCAAAGTGTTTCTTAACACTACTCACTGTCCATTCAACATAGTGGTCAGCGTCTGGACAGGCTTTTCAAACGAAGTGCCCGTTCTGTGGTCACGTGGTTCGTAACGCAACCTGGTGGTGCGTCGCAGGAACTCACCCATGTATTTCCACCATGTAGAGACTCACCCGCTCGTCGACGCAGGGCGCCAGCGCCGGCGAACACCCAGCAGCGGCCCGTGCGACAGCGCCGCCAGCGACATCGCCACCTGCACAGCGCACCCGGCGCCGCGCGCCATTCACTATACTCGATTTATTTAACGTAGCTCCTCAGGGTCACGAGGTGGGAAGAGGGGGACACTAACAAAATCGTGAGCTTCGTTACGATTTAAATTTTTACTACTGGAGCTACCGATTGGTTTACTGTGTCCCGACTCCTTCCAGCTGGTGACCTTGAGACGCCACGTTAAATAAATCAAGATATACTTTTTAACGCGGCATCTAAAGGTATAATCAAGATTGAATAAGAAACGAACTTTTGCGTTTTTCTCGGTCCTGCTGCAGAGTAGCTTGTTTTGCAGCACTGCTTGATACGGTCGCGATCATGCGACATCTTCGGCAGGACTAAGAAAGACGCAAAAAGTCGCACCTATTCCATCTTGAAGATATTCCTCAGATCCACATTAAAAACCAAGTATAAAATGATGTCTCGTAAGTGAAGAGGAGCGGCTGCACGCGGCCGGGAATCAGGAGGTGTCTTAGGGCATCAGCTGATGTCACCGCAGTGCCTCTAACGGGAGTTTGAGTCACGACGGCGGCAGGATATTCGACACTAACTACATAGCTACGTAGGTCAAATTCAGTCGTTGTTTGGAGGAGACTTCTGCGGCCTGCTGCTCTGATTGGTAGTTTTCCTGGTTTCTCTGATTAACACCATGTGAATGGGAGCACTACCCTACAAACGGGCCACGACTTCGTGCTTTCTTTCCTTCCCTTCCATATCCTATCCTCCCCCTTACTTACATGCACCACACTATCATACTTAGGGAGATACCTGGTTGGGAAAACCTCGCTATCCGTCGGAAGATCGGCGCCGGATCTCACCATCCAGCGGAGAACATCACCGCCACCTCCCGAGGAAAACATTCTCTACACTAACGGGACTAACGATCTTAGCAGCTGGCGCACCAGGAATCACTAAACAAACGCGGCCATGGGAGGAAGAAAGAAAGACGGAAGAGTGGAGTGCCTAAATGCCGCCATCAAAGGTACGAAGTACAGAACGAAAGTAACCTGCGGCGCATTGTGTTAACAAAGATATACTCATTCCTGACCGAAATAAAATATTTCACGTCACGTTCCTCATGAATAGTTCTTCTTCCTCATTAAGAGAGTGCTTTGTCGACTTTCAGGACACGTCCAGTAACCCTTAATCGGCAGACTCTGTCCAAAAATTTGCGTTCACGTTCACCACTGTCCTCAACCCATCGACAGGCATCCTGCGCGAGCTTTGCCGGCGTCGTCCTGTCGCCCTCCAGGAACATCTTGTGCCGTCGGTTCGACTGGAATCGGGAGAGGCAATCTTCCTCACATGCTTCCTGAAGCATTTCCAGAAATACGTCTTTTAACTTTAACGCAAAATTTGATTGTTGCTCGTTGATCGAGAGATCACTCCATTTTACCTCGACGAGGTCACACTACAGGGGTTCACAAAATCACGCGTGTACAACCCCAAGGCTTGAGACCACTGGCAAGGTAATCACTGGAAAGCTTAGACTCTCGCCCTTCCACCTACCCCAATCAGACCGGTTGGTCTGCAATGTACAGTAGGTCAGAAACAAATGCGACGCGTTACTTTGAGACACACCCTGAAGCAGTTTTAAACAACCGTAAAAGAATTACCGCTAAAAATATAAATAAAACAACAATTTTCTCTTGTTTCAAATGCCTCAGTTCGAAACGAAATTATAAAACAAGATTCTTCGAATATGATCTGGTTTCTCCAATTGCGTACGGTTACAAATAAACAAAATCGACCCAAAGCCAGGTATTCATCCGTAAAGTCCACGGGCATCCCTTTAAGAATTAAAGGCTCAGGTAACTAGTAAAATTTGTTTGTATTTCTATGGTTACTTTTCGGAAAGATGAGTAGATCACACAGAAGAACTCTTTCGGATATAATTTTCCCAAAATGGAGATAATCGAGTAGCCTGAATGGTGGATCATTCGCGAAGCTTTCCTCTACAAAACAACACGAAAGTAACCTGCGGCAGCATTGTGTTAACTACGATATACTCATTCCGACCGAAATAAAATAATTCACGTCACGTTCCTCATGAATAGTTCTTCATTACGAGTGCTTTGTTAATGTGATCGGAAATATGGAAATGCGTCACTTGTACCTGCTATATAGTGATTATGTGCGATGGTTTCCATGTTTTCGAACAAAGAACGTTCAATTCGCCTGGCGCGCTTCGCAAATTGTTTGTTAATGGACACTTCTAATGGATTCACTATGTTTCTGACGTATCTTTTGTAATGATATTTGTGTGTTGTGTGTAGAATTCAAGTATTCTGCAGAATTATATAATCGTTTTTAAAATAATATAAGCACAACACAATGACAGAACCTAAATCGAAAAGGGGATGTTAAATGAGAACACTTAAGAGACTGGGCAGTCTACTTGAAACAAATGAGAAATCATTCATTGCTCACTCATTTGAGAATAAGGGAAATTGTGAATATGATATTCCTTAAAGAACTCATTTTCAGAGTCCTCGACAAATGGCTCTATGTATTATAGGCCCCACGGGTGGCTCATTGACGTGTTAGCTTTCTGTGAGACGGTCCTGGAATCGATTTCCGACTGAGACCAAAGTGAAGCTGTAGATTTCTAATATCAATATACCCGTTTCAATAGCTGTGTGGCGAAAGATAAAGGTCGTCAGGCTAAGTAAGTTCAAGTAAGGTATATACGGTAATGACAATACGTCATGCTCGCCACATGACTGCCACACTCCACGCGTGGATAATAAAAACCGAGTCCAGGCTTCCGAAATACCACTAGCTCGCAGAAAGTCGCATTAATCCGACCATAAAATGCCAAATATTTGTAGTATCCAATCAAAGACAAGAATTTTTAAAATGATTTTTATTCAGTCCAGGTACAATTGCTGAAGTGCCGAATCACAAGAAGAATGTACCAAAAGCGAAGCCGTGTTGTGTAGTCCAGAAGAAGTCCCAAAATCAGCAGTCGTCGAATATCCACAAGTGTTCCACGTCAGTAGCACAGGTCGTCGTCATCGTAGTTGCTCTCCACACCTCTCTCGGCATTTACTCGCCAGGATAGAATCGCTAACACTGCCGCTCGCTATCTGCCCTGGCGTCGCGTCGAGCCCTTATAGCCCGCGAAGGCATTGGGCCGCCGACTAGCTGCGGAGTAGGCGGTGGCGAGTCCCTACCCGCTTGCTCTGGCGTGACCGCCGCGCGCGGACAGGCCAGACCAGATCGCACCGGTTGCCTTCTTCTCTCGGTGGTAACGCCCGCTGACGTCACTCGGCGGCGGGTCCTTAAATGAGTGCGGCCGGTCACGACATATATACACTCATCTACGGAAGGATGAGTTCTTTCAACCAGATCATTCCTGCACGGATCTCAGACCTATTCTCTTCGAAGGTCGCGCACAATTCACTGCTGACATGTGAGGAGGGCAGCATATATACGCACGCGAGATATACGTAATGAATCATGTCTTTTATCTACAATATCTCATTGAAATAGCGATTGAAAAATACGAGCGTATTTCAACGTGACATTTTATTTATTATTGTAATTATGATTTAAATGCATTAAATGTATTAATTAATATATATTTATATATAATTTTAAATAAATAAATAAAATTATATAATTACAACTATAAAATTTCTAATTGGCTCACCCCTAAAATGCCACATGGGACGAATCGCCCCCTGCTCCCCTAAATACACACTGCAAAGGATCACTCTTCCTGAACCGATTTTAAAGACGTTAAAAATTAAAAAAGCTGATCATTCACATAGAGTAGAATCCAAATTTTTAGGCTTTTCGTTTTCTCCATTTTGACTCTCTCATATACTTCGTAAGAAATGAAAGTATTGTAATCGTGCGCTGGAAAGCAAAATTTTCGACAGAAGAAACTCTTATTGCTGGGCCCTGGTAACGAAAAGTGGATAAATCTTGCTAGCACTAATCAATCAATCTTCATAATGGCTCAATTTTCATCATTTGTCTTTAACACGTGTTTGCTGACTGGCGTGCTATTGGGTGAGAGGATATTTAATACGGGGATCATTCAGTTGGCATTACTCTCTCAGAGTAGCTGCGCATTTGCGAAACAAATTTCCTCTTTTTCAGGTTTCAGGGCATTTTAATTTTTTCCTGATAAAATTTCACACTACTTTAAAAATATTTTGACCTTCTAAATGGTCAATTTCGTTGAGACAAATTACAAATTAATATGTTCACCCAAAATAAAAACTGAACTAAAATAATGCTGTACTAATGTTTTAAGCATTATCATCAAGATTTATAGTCCTCTCAAAATGGTCCCTGACTAATGATGATTCCTCTAAAAATTCCCCGATTTCCCCCTGATGTTTCGAGAGTAATGCAATCTAATTATTTTCCCGGTTTTTCGTGTTTTGCAGAAAGTGGCCACCTGTCAGAGACTGTACTAATTGATTGATTCACTTATTGAATAGTGCTCCTGGGCGCGTAAATTGCAACGTCATTGGTTCTGTAAGTGTAGTGTATGTTTTATTGCGATTGGTGGTGGGGCATTCCTTCCACGAATGGCGAGATCCGACGCCGACCTACACTCGGATAGCGGTTTTCCAAACCAGGTATCTCCAACTAGCGGTCACCGCCCATACAGGTCGTGCTCTAAGCTCCTGACGTGTGTGATGGTGTAGTGCATATTACTATTGGTGTGTGTAAGTCAGGGATGAGGATAGAACAAGAAAGAGGAAGGAAAGGTCACGTGCGGTTTGTAGCCATTTTGTTATGGTACTACTCCAACAATCTTCTGATGATCGGAGAAACCATGAAAACTACCCATCAGAGCAGCCGGTCGCTAGAACTCCTCTCCAGTCAGCGGCGGAATTCGACCCAGGCTATCTAGTTAGCGTCGAATATCCTGTATGTACAGAGTCTGTATTGGGTGGGTGGGGTGGACGAGGCGCACCTGCTGGACGGTGCCGAGTCGCTCGACGACGAGGGCGAGGCGGCGCTGGCCGCGCCCGCCACCACCACTGTCCCGCGCACCACCAGCCGCGCGCGCCATGCTCGCCCGACGCCCCGCCCCCGCCCACAGCGGCCGGTAGAATCCTCCAGCGCTACCGCCGCCAGTGAGTTCAGCGCCGTCGACATCGGCTGCGCACACACACGCGCGTAGTCAGTCAGGTTTTCATTTTCTCTCTTTCATTAACATTTTATAGTATGTGAGAGGATCGAAGTTGCTCACTTTCCTAATGAACTTGCAGTAGAAATATAACTAAGATTCACGTGTGACATTTGGCCCTAATTACGTAACTCTTCAAGCACTGATGTTTATCGGATACTCATTCTTACGCTGTCAAAAATATTTCATGAATATCGCCAACATCAATGTTCGAATAATTACTTATCAATCAGGGCAATTTTCACGACGTAGTTAAATGAGATTTTCCACCATTTGTTCATTGGCTGAGAAAGTGGTCATCGTCGATTCCTAAATGTCTACAAGTTTGCAAGCATTTATTCTGAGACTTTGTTTAACGTGCTTCACAACGATTCGGACCTTCAATGGTGATACAGTAATATTTGGTGCTAAAATATAAAATTTTTAATACCAGGAAAGGTGCAAGGTGACAAATCTACTAGTTTAAAAATACAGTAAGCAAATAAAATAAAATAAAAAATAAAAAGACAAGCAAAAATCAATATTAAAAACCATAAAATTCTATAACTTATGAAAATGTTGCCAAATAATTTACGATATTGATGGACACATTAAAACGAATAAAACAAACAATTAAAATTATATTAATATATTAATTTTATTAATAATTATATGAAACATCATTAAACAAAATTGATATTAAGAATAACCGACTAAAGGGTTGAATTGGAAGTTTATTTGCTTATTTTATTCAAACAATTAATGATGCTTCCTAATGGCCAATAAAATGACTTCCAAATGGCGCAAAATACCAATACGCAATTCAGTAAAATAAAGTTCTGCCGGACTCCAAAGATCGCAACCTGACTCACTTACCGTCCCAATCATTTTAATGATATCGTTATTCTAGTGATAAATTGGTGATTGTCATATTGATTATTACCGAAAAAGTATCTTTATTTCTCCAGCGAATTGGAGAGACTATAAAATTCAATTTATCAAGGGCCATCAATTCCTCCGTTTTCAGCAGGATGTCATTGAAGTTACAAAGAGATAACATAGAGGTTTGTTTACGGTAGAAGATAGATACGATAATCAGATCAATGTAAGGGTCGCGACTGCCTAAAGGGTTGCAGCCAATTCTGAAGTACAGATTCAATCTAAACAGATTCAATTTTAGCAGAATGTGAAAACACGAGACCAGATCACGGATGCAAACATTGGCATGTCATTTATGCACGTGATAGACTTAAAGAATTTACAATCCCTGTAAATAGGATCAACTTCACATCTGTAACCGTGAAATAGTGAAATACAGAACGATTAAATACATCGGTAACCGTGTTATTTATACCGTAAATAGAAAAATAGGTGTAGCTACCAATGAGATCCATGAGGGACTCCAGATAGAACCGCGAACCCTTCTGAAATGGCGTTTTCATATTTAAAAAAATGTGTTTCGTTGTTAAGTAATCTGCAAACCAAAGTAAGATCGGACCAGAAAAAAGAAAAGCTTTCAATTTTTGTTCTAGAAATTTGTGATAGACCGAATCAAGGCTTTACTGAAATCTGTATGTATGTGTGTGTATATATACTGTCGATCTGGTGTTTATTTTCTAAGGCGTTAAGCATGTTCTGGGTATAATACACCAGATACGACTCGAAATGCCAAAAACTTGGGATAATCACAGTTATAACATTTAACTTTGAGAATGCTTTCCACCTCAAACAACGCTTAGAAACTCTAAACATAAAGGAATTATTTTCAGTGTGGAAATAGTTTTTATGGATGTAGTTATTTTCCTAAATAAATGCCTCGTTGAAAACGAAATGATGAAGTTGAAAATCAAAGTTAATCGATTAAAATATGAAGCCAAGCATGAATTCCTTTCATTAATTTTCTTTGTTTCCTGTCACCTCTGTGTATGTTGTAAGCGGTGCGGGCGGCGGAGATAGTGATGGCAAATTTCACCAAAACATCCATACATCGCTAAAGAGTTTTCGATGTCGATGAAAACATGGACGAAACAAAATCGATGTTTTAATTATAGACTAATTAACCTGCCATTTTCCTATGCATTTTTAATTACAGTACGTAAAATATATATTTTATTGTTTGGCTACCAGCATGTGAGAAGTATGTTAATAAAACTCATTATCGTTTGTAAAGAATAAAATTAACAATAAAGAACATCGTGTTCCTCTATTTTACCCTTTAGTCACTTCCTTTCATAAACCATCGAAATAAAACCACCTAAAATTCTCTCAGATTACACAGGCGAAATGTGCAGCGTGATAAAGATGTCGCAAAACAACGATATTTCTGTGGATTGCTGCTATTCTACAACGTGCCTAAACCTCTTTATTCAATAAAAAATTAAAAAATTAAAATTAAGAAAACATCGATGTTTCTGCAACAAAATATCGATGTGAAGAAAACTTGGAAAGCAAAATATCAATGTCAATATATCGATGCTTCTGGTGGAAAGATCGATGTTTTAAAACATGGATGTTTTTGCCATCCCTAGGCGGGATGAGCAGGAGGCGGCGAGCGTACCTGAGGGGCGGCGCTGAAGATGGCGGCCACGAAGAGCCCGGCAGCCCGGCCAGGCGCCCACCGTGCGCGCCACCAGCAGCGGCAGCAGCTGGTCAGGCCGCTGCACCACCTGCGCACGCACACGCACTTGGCCAATTCAACATCGCGAAGTTGAAAGGCCTATACAATACTTTGCGCAAAATGTGGGCCGTTCCCAATAAAGCAATGTCTTGCACTTCACAGTCTTTTGATAGACCTGAGAGTTTGCCAAGTTCTTGTACAAAGTAGGTAAAATTCCTGAGCTCCGATCCGATAAATATCAGATGGAGCTAAAACGTGAATTTAACTAGTCAAAAAGTGTGATACATAATTTCCATTCCAAGTAACACGACGTAGCGCCCCATAGACTTTACAATGAACCTTCCTATATTTCTTAGAGGCCCTTCATCATTGAGCGCACATATGTGTAACAATAAAAAAAAATAATCCTCCACCAAAGTCAATGTAGATTCCACTGAGAGAAACCTTTCGCGACACTCACCGTTTCGTTTCATTTTCTTTTCATTGGCATTGAAATGAGATAGATCAGTACTAGTGTACTTTTAGATATGTGTTTTGGCGCTTAAATTAGCCTTTACTTAATTCTAAAACCTAACTACTCAGGATAAGGGAGCTCATGAAGCTCCTTACTTATACTCCAACTCGATCTGCATGTTCAAGAAAGTTTGCATAGGGAACCTGTTTTTAATTCTTGTACGGAAATTTGGGATTTGAGAGAGGCTGAAATGGGTTTGATGGTCGTTTTGGTTGATATATGAGTGGAATTTCTTGAGATCTTATAATGAACGGGATTATGTATGGAATATTTAATTTTGTGCAACTGTGGATTTGAAACAGACCATGGGGCTTGAGTAATTGTTCTGAGGTTTATTTTTGAACAATTTGAATTACGTTTAAATTGGTTTGAGGCATTTAACCAGATGGGACACGGGTAGGTCATAACAGGTCGGATATAATGGTTGTATAGGGCTATTGCGTTGTTTCGAGAGATTTTGCTTTTATTATTAATGAGTGGTTTTAGTTGGAGGATCTTTATTTTACTTGATGCGTTTTTGAATTTATATGGTCTTCTCATAGAAGTTTCGTATCAAGATTTAGTCCTAGGCATTTGATGTTTTGATTGGGTGGACCCCAAGGAATTAGTTAATTACTTTCTTGGAGGGGGGAAGAGTGAATCTTTGTCTGAGTGTAAACATGTTTGCATTAGATTTTCCGGCATTGAGTTAGTTTCCATTTTATAGACCTTTCGTCTATTTTGTCATGGGTATTTGTATCTTATTTTTAATGATGTTGCATGAATAACTGGACGCGTATATCATGGTGTCGTCAACGAATTGCCGATGTTGGTGTTAGGTGCTACTGAGATGTCAGCTACGTAGAGATTAAAATGTGGGCAGATAACGGAGATCCTTGGGAGGCCTGCTTGTATATTTCAGGGTTTGAAGTGTAATCGTCAATGGAAACCGCACAAGTTCTGTCTGAAAGATAACTAATTATTGTGTTGAGTACACCGGGGTGCCAATGGATTTTAATTTGTGAATGAGACCGAAGTGCCAGACTGTCGAAGGCCTGGGATAGATCTAGACACGTGACGATTGTACGATGCTTTTCAGGAAAGCTTCCTGGATGAATTCCATTGGTCCTTAGTAGATGGTGGAGGATGAGATGACACCACCCGTGAGGAGATGGGATCGCAGTCGTGGAAGAAGGCGTAGAGCAGCAGGCCGCAGTAGCAGCACAGGAGCACGATGGCGCCCGCACCCGCTGCGAACAGGGCTGCAGCGCTGCCGGAAACAGAGCGACAGTGACGGCGCGGGTCAAGCAGTGTTCAAGCCAACGACTTAGTATATAGTACATACAGTGGGTAAAGTGTCTTCATTTTTGCAGCAAATTTCTGCCATGTTTTTCGCAGTCAAAGCAGAGCCGTCTGGATAAATTCTAGTATTCTAGTATTCCGTTTGGCGCTGGTTAAAGGCTTCCACAGACCGGCGCGGTAGATCCGCAGCGGGTGCGTCGCGGAAAGTTCCGAACTAGACGCGGCCGCGGAATTCGCGATACCGTTCACACCGGAGCGTCAATTATGAGTCAGCGTTTGGTGACGGTTGGCAAGGTCGCTCGATCCAGAGGGGAGAGAAGACTCCCGAACACGGGTGGACTTCCACGAAACCCGAACTGCGGCGGAAGAAACTTGTCTGACTGCATTACAAATTTCGCCGCCGATTAACCCTTTAAGCGCTACGTTGTTGTGGCATCAGCGCGTCCCCGGGCCCTGAGTCACCCGGCCCGCTTGGGTCGCCTGTGGTCTGCATTCTTTTCAGGCGCGCTCCCTTTGTAGGGGGCGCGGCGCGGGGAGAAAAGTGGTTATATTTCCCATCCTTCTTTTTGATCCGGGCTTTGGACCGGCACTGGCGAATTCAGAAATATTTTTTTAAATTTATTTATATTTCTTTTTATTTTTTAATTTTTTTTTACATTTTTAAAGCAGTAAGTGATTTAATATGTTTTTTTGGTATGGTAAATCATGAAACGGTTGCACACATAATCCTACGTCACATTGCGCACACATGTAGCTGGATTCACGACGTAGCTTGTTCTTAGAACAAACGACGCATCTTCGCTGAGCTCCTTTATTTTGCGTTTCTGATGGGACGATAATCGGAAAATGTCGCTGTGTCAGGTGAGTCGCAGAAATCCAGAGAATGCAATCAAAATCAAAATACCAAAATCAATCCAACCAAAATCAATAATACTTCAAAAAAACGCGAACGCACAGCAAGAAATCTCAACACAAAGTGAGGGACAAAACCAGGATGGGTAGATTTTGCACAGATTTATTGCCCCAGCACCCTCCTTGGTGGAGGGTGCTGGAGCCATATAATTTCGCATGTTTTGACATGCGGTCCAAGCACCGAGCGCCTTTGTCAGTCAACGCCAGCCGCCCGCCCGCCTCCGCCGCGCACGACGGGCAGATGAATTCGGCTTAACACCCTTTTGCTCCTCTATTGGCCAGAAAAAATACTACAGCTACTTAGTACTTTTAGGAAGCTGTAGATGTCGTGCCAAGCCAATAGCTTGTACTGACCCTAGGAAAAAATCAGAAAGCAGACGAAACATCGCGCGCCGGAAAAATCCGGCATTAGCGTTGGTGGCACAAAGTCTGGCGCCGGATATATCCGGCATTAGCGCTGAAAGGGTTAAACACTGCCAGTCCGTTGTTGCGACGCTCACCTGCCGCGCAGGTCTGAACATGCTCGTAAGACAACGCGTGACGTGAAATCCACGCCAATGCAGCGGATCTTCCGCGTCGGTCTATGGGAGCCTTAAGGCCACTAGGGGGCGGGCCGCGCATAATGTAAATCCTCTTACTTTGTGTTTCACGACCAAAAATCAAACATTTAAAAACGAAATAATAATATGCAGAGAAAATAATCGAGAAACTTTAAAAACACCTTGCTTCCTGCATCTGTTACTGTCATAAATGTAAGCTGTTGAAATATTATTGTATTTAGCATTTCCCTGAAAGTGAATGTTATTACAATAGAAGCAAACAAACAGATCACAAATAAGATGGCAAACTTGAAAATGATATATTTGTGGTTTGATGACATCTGTTTTACATTTATATGCCCAACATACTGAATGCATTATTAATATTATTATCCTAACCACTAATATAATTTAAATACAGTTAAACGAAAAGACATACAATGTAGAAATCAGATATAAAACTAATAACACGTCGATTTAGTACAACAGTTCCACACGTCACCATCAGGCACCTCACATGTTTTGACTGCAAAAAAATATGGCGGCCACTACTTTTGCGAGTGTCTTCAAAGAGCGCTGAAACCATAGCCATTTTATAGTATATTCAATCTTTGGTTGAACCGTACTTAGGGTCCCTTTACACGATGCCACTCAGCAGCGCTTCCAAGTGGCGCGTCTGCTAGCAAAGCATTGGTTTCAATGGAGGTATTCACATGAGCGATATAGTCGTGGCGGTCGGTGGCGAACTCCACGTCCAGCAGCGCAGATGAGTGTCCGCGCCACCGCCAGCAGAACACAGTTCTACTAAATGACAGCGTTCACATCAGATGCACCACTGAACTGGTTTTGCCTTTTGGCCGCCTTTCGGCCGGCTGAGCTCACAGCGTGTGACTTAGAAACATTCCTCTCGCATTTAATGACGGTCGGCGGTTGCTGGGTCTGAAGGGTTCTGCCGCTTCTCGGTGGCGCCACCGAGTAGCTCTGTGTGAAGGCACTCTTCGTTCTCAAGCGCCGCCAAAGCATCGCGGCTACGCCGCTCGGGAACCAATGTTTTGCCAGCAGACGCGCCCTCGGAAACGCTGCTGAGTGGCGCCGTGAAAGGGCTCTAACACAAGCAGCACAGACGCGCGTTTGCGCCACCGCCAGCAGAACACAGTTCTAAACGCCAGCGTTTACACCGGACGCGCCACTGGATCAGATTTTGCTCGCTTTTCGGTAGCGCCACCGAGTAGCTCTTTGTGAAGACACCCTTAGTCTCGTAGCGTTGCACGCCATGCAACTGCTGCGTCACGGAAGCCGGAAACGCAGCTGACCTGAGAATTCATTCTGTAAATTCTGTAGTGGCAGCGGAGATGTGGCAATCCATGATAAAATATTCGGGATATAAGAGGTATATAAAATTACAATAGTAGGCTATATAAATTTACTTTGCAGAAAATTCAGCCATACACGTTTTCGGAATTTTTCCCCATCAGTGGCTCTACAATATTAAAATTAAAGTAACAAATGAACATATGAAGAGCTGCATATTACAAGGAAGTACATCATCTACTTGAACATTAAAATTATGTAATTAAATAGTGTGTTAACTGGAATGTGTTTAATCCATGTTACTTGGGTAAGCACTCTAGTCTAGAGTCGCTTGATCTGTAGCAATATGCGGTCGCGATCACGCGAGATCTTCCGGCAAGACTGAGAATTTCTCAAAAAGTCGTGCCGAATTCCATCTTGGAGATATTACCTCAGACGCCACGTTAGAAAAACGCAAGTATAATGCCTGTAATGTCCGTTGCAGCTGCCGCTGCCCCTTGGCCGCCGGGCAGGTGCCGCCTGCCGTTCCTAGCGACGTTGCTGGCGCGGTGTCTAGCGCGGTGCCTAGTGCTGTGCCTGGCGCAGTATCTAG
The DNA here is from genome assembly GCA_964035755.1 of Teleogryllus oceanicus. NCBI lineage: Eukaryota > Metazoa > Arthropoda > Insecta > Orthoptera > Gryllidae > Teleogryllus > Teleogryllus oceanicus. Next base: position 41,613,090 of record CAXIVR010000007.1, on the reverse strand, counting down.
CGCGGTGCCTAGCGCCGTACCTATTCTCGCGGCAGGATCAAGAAGATGCAAAAGTCGTGCGAATTCCCTCTTGGGGATACTCCCTCAGCCGCCACGTTAGAAAAACGCAGTATAATGGCCTTGGCTGTTGCCGTTAGTAAAGATAAACTGGTACTCACATCCCAGCGCTGCGCAGCGTGGGGAGGGCGAGGTAGCGCTGTGCCTGGTTCTGGTTGACGGCGTTCGCCTGCAGCCAGTGGCGCCCCCCCAGCAGCACGCCCACACCGAGTGCCGCACAGTCGGGTCCACGCTCCACCTGCAAGGCGTGGTATTCAAAATGTGAGGACTCATACGCGCTCGCCGATATGTACCAGTTTTACCTGTGCGGCTGTCCGTCTTTCGTGTTTGGAATCTGTATATCATAATTTCCTACGACCTGGAGATCGTTTCTCGATGTTTGAGCACCTAAAGCAAGATAGAAAATCGTTTGCTTTTTTGCAATATAACTTATGGTTTAAGGACACGCAGCGAAAAATATTTTGTTAAAATGTCTCGATAAGTATAAAAATTAAAACTCGACAGGTTCGCTGTAAATGCGGTGCTGTAAGCAGATTTGGCAGTAAAATTAAGTAATTTTCACAAAGTTCAATTCTTTATCGTAGTTTGAGTTCCTTCTCTTGGTCGCGATGCGCCAGAGATATTTATCTTGAATGCTTTCATTAATTGAATCATTTCGTTGAGAAAAGTAGAAAATTAGTAAATGCTGTATTTTTCATATGAATCATTTTACTTCTGTGTGTGTGTGTGTGTGTGTGTGTGTGTGTGTGTGTGTGTGTTTGTGCTGAAGTCCCTCGAGATAACCCCTTGGGTGTGGCACGAGTAGTTATTCACGCCATGAGGCCGATAGAGAGAAAATAACCAATCGCGAACGTTATGTGTGACATCGTCCGGGTGTAATTCAATATTTTTCGTAATAGTACCACACTATTCTTACAAGAACATCGTATTAATAAGATTCCTTTTGGAATCCAAGTATTATACACCATCATCGGCCACAATTCAATTGTTCCATTGAACTTAATGGATCATAGGTGTCAAACCCTTATCAGACGCCGGGCGTTAAAACCACATTTCTCCACATGTTTGGTGTCCTATGCAATATAACAACACAGTGTTACCAAAATAATAAACTGAAGTTGAAATTGTTACCCTGAGTGGACGTAAAAAGCAACTATTCTGTATTTGGTGTCAGTAAGCCGTAGCAGTAACAATGTAATGTTACCAAAAAGTGCTAACCAATTCTGTAATGTCTGCGCAAAAGTTGGTACGTGCAACGGATAAATAGAGAGGCTTATCAACTTTCGCCGAGAGACTTGTTCCTGGGTTGCGCTACGTCGGCTACTCACTGCGGCGGGTCGAGGCGGCTCCTTCGCGGGCGCGGCTCCAGACGGCGGGGAAGCCCCCGGCGTCGCCTGCCCTTGGGCCCGCAACCCCGACCCCATGGCCCCCGTCTGCGCCACGTCCGCCCCCACCACAGCGCCGCAGCCCGCCCTGCGCACACACAAGCGTTCAAGGCCTCTATAGACAGTCGACTCCGGTTATAGTGAACTCGGATACAGCGAACTCGGATATAATGAAATCTGATATAGCAGATCCTCGAGTTGCATAGTAAATAAAGTCCACTGGTGCGATTCACTTACATTAAGCGTAAATATATTCCGTTTATAGTGAACCTGAACCTCGGATTTAGCGAACGTAGAAAAATCAATCTAGAAATTAATTCTCTCCTGAAAAAAGTACATCGTCTCAGTGCCACAAATTACAACACTAGGAAGCCTGAATTCCAATAGTGCAAGAGGCAGTTTTTTAAATTTGTTGCTTCCATAATCTTATATCAATTATCGACCCAACGCGTCTCTTCGCTCTTTGTCGAGCGTTGAGCGCGGAGTAATCCTGCATTAACGTAGCGTATTTTACGTATGTCTCGTCTGTCGGTTGTCAATAGGACCGCCAGGTAGAAGCTCGGCGTACGCGCCTCTTAGATCAGGCGTTCCTACGTCACTACCCAGCGACCAGAAATGGAAAATTAGAAATTAGGAGGTTCAGGACAATTCACACAGGTTGTGCTAACAATTGTAAAGCAGCAAACTCGTTTGTTAGAACAAATTTCACATGATATTCTACGGGAATCGATGAGAAATGAACCCAGACCTCAGTGGAAAAAGGCTAGAACCTTTGCTACGAGGCACGAGCGAGCAGTGAAGGATGTCAAGACTGCATGACAAAACTTAGACACAGAGGTCAATGGAGAATCAATGGGGAGACCAGAAAATATGGAGAAGGATCTCGAGAAATTACTAATGAAAAACTACAAAGCTCACAATTGAAAAGAAATTGTTTTTAAGAACAAAAAATATATCGAAATTCTCAGATCGTCCTGTTAATGTGTTTTGAGGTGTTAATGTGTGTAACTTTCGCAGTGACCTATCACATTAACGCGGGGCCCCCACCTTCCGAATAGCACTTCATGTGCTGTTCGGAAGGTGAGGGTCTCGCGCGCTGCAGTCTTTGCGCAGGTGTGGCCGTGGTGGAATGAGAGACGACTAGCGCCAGTATTTAAAATCAACATTGAAGCAATAGTGGTACCACCACCTCATGGGACATCAAGACGGAAGCATGTACTTCTCTTCACGTCTCATCTACTCAGGTTCAGGAACAATTTTAACTAGTGCGCGTATTTGGACACATTCAGCGGCAGCAAGTGGATCATTCATAAAAATCAAGTCGAAGACAGTCGTGACGTCGGCGGCGCACAAGGAAGAGGAGGACAAAGGTTTCCAGAGGGTGTTATAGGTAATGGGTATGGCCAAGCAAGGAAGGAAGGTTTTTACAAAGCACGCACAACAATTTGCTGGTGCTTTGCTACAAAGTACTACAAGATATCACCTCACTACCACCAAACGTTCACAACATTTGAAAGGCTATAGAAGTGTTACATGTTTGGGTTTATTGCCTTCTGGATGCTTCTTGAAAATGAAAACCAAAACTTTTCATGTAATTTTTATGTTGTTTGTTGGTGCTGTCTGTTTCTTTCGGAAAGTGGGGCACACCTTTCCAAACTATTTTTGATTGGCCTTTCACAAGCCAATTTTCCAAATTTTCTAGTCAGTGTGCTCCTTTTTCTCCCTTCTCTTAGAATCTGGTTGTCTAGCCTGGCTTGACGATTGCGTCCCCTCTAAGTCGCTAGGCGCAGGAATTTGGGTCGCAGGGGCGCTGGCCCTCGAAGTTTTCCCGTCCGGGCAACTAGCTAAAGCTTCCAAAATCCCCCCCTTCCTTCCGCCCTGACAGTCAAAGCTGTAGTCTCATATAATTTAACAATCCAAGCTGTAGCTACACGCGGTCCCAACTGATAAAATATTTCCCGGAAACCTGTTTTCGTTACTAAAGGGTTACATAATTTTCGCGGTGTCCTGTCCATGAGCGCGAATTTACCTTCCGAATAGCACTTCATGTGCTGTTCGGAAGGTGAGACCTCGCGCTGCAGTCTTTGCGCAGGTGTGGCCGTGGTGGAATGAGAGACGACTAAGCGCCACTATTTTCGGGTGGTGCATCGTGCAGCAGACATGGAAACATGCAGAAACGGAGGCGTGGTACACAGCTAAGCTGAGTGAGCACGCAAGATACTTTGGCGCATGTGGCAGATCGCAACACGATCACGATAAAGCAAGTGGGTCCTTTTCCTCCTCCCGTTTGAAGAGTTTACATTGTTCGTATTTGCAAGCACATGTACTCTTTACTTACACTTCAAAAACACTTTTCATTTCAAAACAGTAGTCATTTATTATAATAATAGTAGCTGACAGAGTAGCATTTTTGTTGGTTTTGTTTTGTTTTGCTTTGCTATTCCCCTCAATTCAGTGTAATTTTTCCTGGCTTTCTCAATCCTAAGTGGAGACTGATTGGGCTGGTCTAGATAGACGAGTTGCGCCCCGCTAAGTCACCTGGACTGAGAGGATTATGAATACAGGGACGCTTTAGCCGGCGATAATCCCGGCCACGGACAATCAGTTTTCCACGCCTTTTCATTCTAAATTCGATTCACAGCCAGCGAGGTTGTGTTTTTGCCTATGATCAAATTTCGTGTAAATTCATTTCCCTGACATAATTTTCCTTGGGGAAATATGATGTCGGTTTGAGCAATAACAGACGAACACCTCCTATGTAATCATTTTTCGGTTATTTTTACCCTGTGATTAGAATTCAGAAAAATTCGCAGCATCACTTTGAAGCACACACATTCATTCTAAGCTTAGTATTAGTACTATCACCACCACCATCACCACCTCACATGGGACATCAAGAAAGAAGCGTGTACTTCTCTTCAAGTGTCATCCTCTCAAGTTCAAGACAATTATTAACTAGTGCGCGTATTTTGTCACGTCCAGCAGCAGCAAGTGGATCATTCGCAAGATCAAGTCGAAGACAAGGTCGTGGCGTCGGCGGCGCACAAGGAAGGAGGACAAGGGATTTCAGAGGTGTTATAGGTAATGGTACCTTAATGAAACAAGAAAGGAAGGTTTTACAAAGCACGCACAACACATTTGCACAATTGCTTTGCTACAATTACTACACGATATCACCTCACTACCACCAAACGTTCACAACATTTGAAAGGCTAGCAAGTGTTACATGCTTGGAGTTGTGCGCTTCTGGCTGGCTAGCAGAAAATGAAGAGCAATACTTTTCATATCTTAATTTTATGTTGTTTGTTGGTGCTGTCGTTTTCTTTTCGGAAAGTGGGGCACACCTTTCCAAACTATTTTTGATTGGCCTTTCACAGCCAATTTTCCAAATTTTCTAGTCAGTGTATTAACTCCCTTTTCTCCTTCTCTTAGAATCTGGTTGTCTAGCCTGGCTTGACGAAATTGCGTCCTCTAAGTCGCTAGGCGCAGAGGAACTTGGGTCACAGGGGGCGCTGTGACCATCAGAAGTTTCCCGTCCGGGCAACTAGCTTCTAAGGCTTCCAAAAAACCCCCTTCCTTCCTTTGCGACCAGTCAGCAGCTGTAGTCTCGCTAATTTAACAATCCAAGCTGTAGCTACACGCGGTCTAACTGATAAAATATTTCCCCGGAAACCTATTTCGTTACTAGAGGGTTACATAATTTTCATGATGTCCTGTCCCGCCCAGGCGCGGGGCCCCACCTTCCGAGATAGCGCTATGTGCTGTTCCGGAAGGTGAGCCTCGCGCGCTAATCTTTTGCGCAGGTGTGGCCGTGGTGGAATGAGAGACGACTAGCGCCACTTCTTCGGTGGTGCATCGTGCAGCAGACATGGAAACATGCAGAAACAGGCGTGGTACGCTAGCTGAGTGAGCACGCAGATACTGGCGCATGTAGCGAATCGCAACACGATCACGATAAAGCAGGTGGGTCCTTTTCCTCTCCTCCCCCGTTTGAAGAGTTTACATTGTTCGTATTTGCAAAGCACCTTATACTCTTACTTACACTTCAAAAACACTTTTCATTTTCAAACAGTAGTCCATTTATTATAATATTGGTAGCTGACAGAGTAGCATTTTTGTTGGTTTTGTTTTGTTTTGCTGCATATTCCTTTCAATTCAGTGTAATTTTCCTGGCTTTTCTCAATCCTAAGTGGAGACCAGTTGGGCTACGGTCTAGATAGACGGAAGTTGCTTGCGCACTAAGTCTGGACTGAGAGGATTATGAGCCACAGGGACGCTGGCCGGCGATAATCCCGTACGGACAATCAGTTTTCACGCCTTTTCGTCTAAATTCGATTCACAGCCAGCGAGGGTTGTGTTTTGCTATGATCAAATTTCGTATAGGAATTCATTTTCCCTGACATAATTTTCCTTGGGAAATATGATGTCGGTTGGGCAATAACAGACGAACACCTCCCTATGTAATCATTTTCAGTTTATTTTTACCCTGTGATTAGAATTCAGAAAAAATTCCCCTTGTATCACTGAAACACACCCATATTCTAAGCTTAGTAGTAGTAGTAGTAGTACCACCACCTCATGGGACATCAAGACGGAAGCATGTACTTCTCTTCACGTCTATCTACTCGAAGTTCAGAGACAATTTTAACTAGTGCGCGTATTTGGACACATTCAGCGGCGGCAAGTGGATCATTCGCAAAATCGAAGTCGAAGACAAAGCCGTGACGTCGGCGGCGCACAGGAAGGAGAGGGACAAGGGATTTCAGAGGGTGTTATAGGTAATGGTATAGCCAAACAAAGGAAGGAAGGTTTTACAGCACGCACAACTGAATTTGCACAATTGCTTTTATACAATTACTACAAGATATCACCTCACTACCACCAAGCGATTCCCCAGCATTTTGAAGGCTATGAAGTGTTACATGTTTGGAGTTGTGCGCTTCTGGATGGCTAGCAGAAAATGAAGGCAAAACTTTTCATATGTAATTTTTATGTTGTTTGTTGGTGCTGTCGTTTTCTTTTCAGAGGAGTGGGGCACACCTTTCAAACTATTTTTGATTGGCCTTTCACAAGCCAATTTCAAATTTTCTAGTCAGTATTAACTCCCCTTTTTTCTCCTTCTCTGCTTGAATCTGGTTGTCTAGCCACAAGCTTGACGAAGGTGCGTCCTCTAAGTCGCTAGGCGCAGAGGAATTTAGGTCTGAGGGCATGACCCTCGGTTTTCCCGTCCGGGCAACTGGCTTCTAAAGCACCAAATCCTTCTTCCCTTTGCGACCAGTCAGCGGCTGTAGTCTCATATAATTTAACAATCCAAGCTGCTTCTGCGGTCCCAACTGATAAAATATTTCCCGGAAACCTATTTCGTTACTAAGGGGTTACATAATTTTCGCGGTGTCCTGTCCATGAGCGCAGGGCCCCCACCTTCGAATAGCACTTCATGTGCTGTTCGGAAGGTGAAGACCTCGCGCGCTGCAATCTTTGCGCAGGTGTGGCCGTGGTGGAATGAGAGACGACTAAGCGCCACTATTTCCGGTGGTGCATCGTGCAGCAGACATGGAAACATGCAGAAACGGAGGCGTGGTACAGCTAGCTGAGTGAGCACGCAGATACGCAACATGTGGCAGATCACCAACACGATCACGATAAAACAGGTGGAGTCCTTTTCCTCTCCTCCCCGTTTGAAGAAGTTTGACATTGTTAACATTTGCAAAGCACATGTACTCTTTGCCCACATCAAAGAAACACTTTTCATTTCAAAACAGTAGTCCATTTATTATAATAATAGTAGCTGACAAGTAGCATTTTGTTGGTTTTGTTTTGTTTTTGCTTTAACTATTCCCCTCAATTCAGTGTAATTTTCCTGCTTTCTCAATCCTAAGTGGAGACCCCAGTTGGGCTGGTCTGAATGAACGAGAGTTGCGCCCCCGCTAAGTCTGGACTGAGAAGGATTATGGGCCACAGGGACGCTGGCCGGCGATATCCCATTACGGACAATCCAGTTTTCCACGCCTTTTCGTCTAAATTCGATTCACAGCCAACGAGGGGTTGTGTTTTTTGCTATGATCAAATTTCGTGTAGAAATTCATTTCCCTGACATAATTTTCCTTAGGGAAATATGATGTCAGTTTGGTAATAACAGACGAACACCTCCTATGTAATCATTTTTCCAGTTTATTTTTACCCTGTGATTAGAATTCAGAAAAAATTCGCAGCATCACTGAAACACACCCATACATTTCTAAGCTTAGTAGTAGTAGTAGTAGTACCACCACCTCATGGGACATCAAGACGGAAGCATGTACTTCTCTTCACGTCTCATCTATAGGATTCAAGACAATTTTTAACTAGTGCGCGTATTTGGACACATTCAGCGGCAGCAAGTGGATCATTCGCAAAATCGGAAGTCGAAGACAAGGTCGTGGCGTCGGCGGCGCTGCAAGGAAGGAGGACAAAGGGATTTCAGGGTGTTATAGGTAATGGTATAGCCAAACAAGGAAAGGAAGGTTTTTAAAGCGCACAACACACATTTGCACAATTGCTTTGCTACAATTACTGCACGATATCACCTCACTACCACCAAACGTTCACAACATTTTGAAGGCTATGAAGTGTTACATGCTTGGAGTTTATTGCGCTTCTGGCTGGCTAGCAGAAAATGAAGGCAATACTTTTCATATGTAATTTTATGTTGTTGTTTGTTGGTGCTGTCGTTTCTTTTCGGAGAAGTCAGGCACACCTTTCAAACTATTTTGATTGGCCTTTCACCGCCAATTTCCAAATTTCCTAGTCAGTATTAACTCCCTTTTCTCCCTTCTCTTAGAATCTGGTTGTCACAGCTAGCTTGACGAATTGCGTCCCCTCTAAGTCGCTAGGCGCAGAGGAACTTGGAGTCACAGGGGCGCTGACCGTCAAGTTTTCCCGTCGAACGGCAACTTCTAAGGCTTCAAACCCCCTTCCTTCCCTTTGCGACCAGTCAGCAGCTGTAGTCTCATATAATTTAACAATCAAGCTGGCAGCTGCACGGTCCCCAACTGATGAAATGTTCCCAGAGCTATTTCGTTACTAAGGAAGTTACATAATTCGCGGTGTCCTGTCCCATGAGCGCGGGGCCCCACCTTCCGAATGGCATGTATTGCTGTTCCGGAAGGTGAGCCTCGCGCGCTGCGATCTTTGCGCAGGTGTGGCCGTGGTGGAATGAGAGACGACTAAGCGCCACTATTTCGGTGGTGCATCGTGCAGCAGACATCAGAAACATGCAGAAACGGAGGCGTGGTACACAGCTAGCTGGTGAGCACGCAGATACTGGCGCATGTGGCAGATCGCAACACGATCACGATAAAACAGGTGGGTCCTTTCCTCTCCTCCCCCGTTTGAAGAGTTTGTTGTTCGTATTTGCAAGCACCTTAGTACTCTTTACTTACACTTCAAAAACACTTTTCATTTCAAAACAGTAGTCCATTTGTATAATATTAGTAGCTAACGAGTAGCATTTTGTTGGTTGTTTTGTTTTGTTTTGCTTTTGCTATTCCCTTTCAATTCAGTGTAATTTTCTGGCTTTTCTCAATCCTAAGTGGAGACTGATTGGCTGGTCTAGATAGACGAGAGTTGCGCCCCGCTAAGTCTCTGGACTGGGGATTATGGGCCACAGGACGCTGGCCGGCGATAATCCACGTACGGACAATCAGTTTTCACGCCTTTTCGTCTAAATTCGATTCACAGCCAGCAGGGTTGTGTTTTGCCTATGATCAAATTTCGTGTAGAATTCATTTCCCTGACATAATTTTCCTTAGGGAAATATGATGTCAGTTTGGGCAATAACAGACGAACACCTCTATGTAATCATTTTCCAGTTTATTTTTACCCTGTAGTTAGAATTCGAAAAATTCGCAGCATCCACTGAAACACTGCCCATACATTCTAGAAGCTTAGTAGTAAGTAGTAGTACCACCACCTCACGCCCAGGACATCAAGACGGAAGCATGTGCTTCTCTTCACGTCCTGTCTACTCAAGTTCAGAGACAATTTTTAACTAGTGCGCGTATTTGGACACATTCAGCGGCAGCAAGTGGATCATTCGCAAAAATCAAGTCGAAGACAAGGTCATTAGCGTCGGCGGCACTGAGGAAGGAGAGGGCAAAGAGGTTTCAGAGGTGTTATGAGTAATGGTATAGCCAAACAAAGAGAAAGGAAGGTTTTTACAAAAGCACTACAACACACATTTGCACAATTGCTTTGCTACAATTTACTGCGATATCACCTCACTACCACCAAACATTCACAACATTTGAAGGCTAGCAGGTGTTACATGCTTGGGTTTATTGCGCTGGCTGGCTAGCAGAAAATAGAAGAGCAATAGCACTCATATGTAATTTTTATGTTGTTTTGTTGGTGCTGTCGTTTTCTTTTCGGAAAGTGGGGCACACCTTTCCAAACTATTTTTGATTGGCCTTTCACAAGCCAATTTTCCAAATTTTCTAGTCAGTATTAACTCCTTTTTCTCCCTTCTCTTAGAATCTGGTTGTCTAGCCTAGCTTGACGGAAATTGCATCCCCTCTAAGTCGCTAGGCGCAGAGGAACTTAGATCACAGGGCGCTGACCGTCAGTTTTCCCGTCCAGGCAACTAACTTCTAAGGCTTAAAACCCCCTTCCTTCCTTTTGCGACCAGTCAGCAGCTGTAGTCTCATATAATTTAACAATCCAAGCTGTAGCTACACGGTCTAACTGATAAAATATTTCCCAAACCTATTTCGTTACTAAGGGGGGTTACATAATTTTCGCGGTGTCCTGTCCATGACGCGGGGCCCCCACCTTCGATAGCACTTCATGTGCTGTTCGGAAGGTGAAAGAACGCTACGTCTTGCAGGTGGCCGTGGGAATGAGGAGACGACTAACCACTATTTCGGTGGTGCATCATTTTGGCTGAACATGGAAACGTACGAAACGGAGGCGTGGTACCACAGCTAGCTGAGTGAGCACGCAGATACTGGCACGTGGCAGATCATAACACGATCACGATAAAGCAATTGGGTCCTTTCCCTTTGTAGGGGGCGCGGCGCGGGGAGAAAAGTGGTTATATTTCCCATCCTTCTTTTTGATCCGGGCTTTGGACCGGCACTGGCGAATTCAGAAATATTTTTTTAAATTTATTTATATTTCTTTTTATTTTTTAATTTTTTTTTACATTTTTAAAGCAGTAAGTGATTTAATATGTTTTTTTGGTATGGTAAATCATGAAACGGTTGCACACATAATCCTACGTCACATTGCGCACACATGTAGCTGGATTCACGACGTAGCTTGTTCTTAGAACAAACGACGCATCTTCGCTGAGCTCCTTTATTTTGCGTTTCTGATGGGACGATAATCGGAAAATGTCGCTGTGTCAGGTGAGTCGCAGAAATCCAGAGAATGCAATCAAAATCAAAATACCAAAATCAATCCAACCAAAATCAATAATACTTCAGAAAAACGCGAACGCACAGCAAGAAATCTCAACACAAAGTGAGGGACAAAACCAGGATGGGTAGATTTTGCACAGAGATTTATTGCCCCAGCACCCTCCTTGGTGGAGGGTGCTGGAGCCATATAATTTCGCATGTTTTGACATGTGCGCGGTCCAAGCACCGAGCGCCTTTGTCAGTCAACGCCAGCCGCCCGCCCGCCTCCGCCGCGCACGACGGGCAGATGAATTCGGCTTAAACACTCCTTATGCTCCCTCTATTGGCCAGAAAAAAAATACTACAGCTACTTAGTACTTTTAGGAAGCTGTAGATGTCGTGCCAAGCCAATAGCTTGTACTGACCCCTAGGAAAAAAATCAGAAAGCAGACGAAACATCGCGCGCCGGAAATATCCGGCATTAGCGTTGGTGGCACAAAAGTCTGGCGCCGGATATATCCGGCATTAGCGCTGAAAGGGTTAAACACTGCCAGTCCGTTGTTGCGACGCTCACCTGCCGCGCAGGTCTGAACATGCTCGTAAGACAACGCGTGACGTGAAATCCACGCCAATGCAGCGGATCTTCCGCGTCGGTCTATGGGAGCCTTAAGGCCACTAGGGTGCGGGCCGCGCATAATGTAAATCCTCTTACTTTGTGTTTCACGACCAAAAATCAAACATTTAAAAACGAAATAATAATATGCGAGGAGAAAATAATCGAGAAACTTTAAAAACACCTTGCTTCCTGCATCTGTTACTGTCATAAAAATGTAAGCTGTTGAAATATTATTGTATTTAGCATTTCCCCTGAAAGTGAATGTTATTACAATAAGAAGCAAACAAACAGATCACAAATAAGATGGCAAACTTGAAAAATGATATATTTGTGGTTTGATGACATCTGTTTTTACATTTATATGCCCAACATACTGAATGCATTATTAATATTATTATCCTAACCACTAATATAATTTAAATACAGTTAAACGAAAAGACATACAATGTAGAAATCAGATATAAAACTAATAACACGTCGATTTAGTACAACAGTTCCACACGTCACCATCAGGCACCTCACATGTTTTGACTGCAAAAAAATATGGCGGCCACTACTTTTGCGAGTGTCTTCAAAGAGCGCTGAAACCATAGCCAATATATGTAGTATATTCTAACTCTTTGGTTGAACCGTACTTAGGGTCCCTTTACACGATGCCACTCAGCAGCGCTTCCAAGTGGCGCGTCTGCTAGCAAAGCATTGGTTTCAATGGAGGTATTCACATGAGCGATATAGTCGTGGCGGTCGGTGGCGAACTCCCACGTCCAGCAGCGCAGATGAGTGTCCGCGCCACCGCCAGCAGAACACAGTTCTACTAAATGACAGCGTTCACATCAGATGCACCACTGAACTGGTTTTTGCCTTTTGGCTGCCTTTCGGCCGGCTGAGCTCACAGCGGTGTGACTTAGGAAACATTCCTCTCGCATTTAATGACGGTCGGCGGTTGCTGGGTCTGAAGGGTTCTGCCGCTTCTCGGTGGCGCCACCGAGTAGCTCTGTGTGAAGGCACTCTTCGTTCTCAAGCGCCGCCAAAGCATCGCGGCTACGCCGCTCGTATGAACCAATGTTTTGCCAGCAGACGCGCCCCTCGGAAACGCTGCTGAGTGGCGCCGTGTGAAAGGGCTCTAACACAAGCAGCACAGACGCGCGTTTGCGCCACCGCCAGCAGAACACAGTTCTAAACGCCAGCGTTTACACCGGACGCGCCACTGGATCAGATTTTGCTCGCTTTTCGGTAGCGCCACCGAGTAGCTCTTTGTGAAGACACCCTTATTCTCGTAGCGTTGCACGCCATGCAACTGCTGCGTCACGGAAGCCCGGAAACGCAGCTGACCTGAGGAATTCATTCTGTAAATTCTGTAGTGGCAGCGGAGATGTGGCAATCCATGATAAAATATTCGGGATATAAGAGGTATATAAATTTACAATAGTAGGCTATATAAATTTACTTTGCAGAAAATTCAGCCATACACGTTTTCGGGAATTTTTTCCCCATCAGTGGCTCTACAATATTAAAATTAAAGTAACAAATGAACATATGAAGAGCTGCATATTACAAGGAAGTACATCATCTACTTGAACATTAAAATTATGTAATTAAATAGTGTGTTAACTGGAATGTGTTTAATCCATGTTACTTGGGTAAGTACTCTAGTCTAGAGTCGCTTGATCTGTAGCAATATGCGGTCGCGATCACGCGAGATCTTCCGGCAAGACTGAGAATTTCTCAAAAAGTCGTGCCGAATTCCATCTTGGAGATATTACCCTCAGACGCCACGTTAGAAAAACGCAAGTATAATGCCTGTAATGTCCGTTGCAGCTGCCGCTGCCGCCTTGGCCGCCGGGCAGGTGCCGCCTGCCGTTCCTAGCGACGTTGCTAGCGCGGTGTCTAGCGCGGTGCCTAGTGCTGTGCCTGGCGCAGTATCTAGCGCGGTGCCTAGCGCCGTACCTATTCTCGCGGCAGGATCAAGAAAGATGCAAAAAGTCGTGCCGAATTCCATCTTGGAGATACTACCCTCAGCCGCCACGTTAGAAAAACGCAAGTATAATGGCCTTGGCTGTTGCCGTTAGTAAAGATAAACTGGTACTCACATCCTAGCGCTGCGCAGCGTGGGGAGGGCGAGGTAGCGCTGTGCCTGGTTCTGGTTGACGGCGTTCGCCTGCAGCCAGTAGGCGCCCCCGCCCAGCAGCACCGCCCACACCGAGTGCCGCACAGTCGGGTCCACGCTCCACCTGCAAGGCGTGGTATTCAAAATGTGAGGACTCATACGCGCTCGCCGATATGTACCAGTTTTACCTGTGCGGCTGTCCGTCTTTCGTGTTTGGAATCTGTATATCATAATTTCCTACGACCTGGAGATCGTTTCTCGATGTTTGAGCACCTAAAGCAAGATAGAAAATCGTTTGCTTTTTGCGTAATATAACTTATGGTTTAAGGACACGCAGCGAAAAATATTTTTGGGGTTAAAATGTCTCGATAAGTATAAAAAATTAAAACTCGACAGGTTCGCTGTAAAATGCGGTGCTGTAAGCAGATTTGGCAGTAAAATTAAGTAATTTTCACAAAGTTCAATTCTTTATCGTAGTTTGAGTTCCTTCTCTTGGTCGCGATGCGCCAGAGATATTTATCTTGAATGCTTTTCATTAATTGAATCATTTTCGTTAGAGAAAAGTAGAAAATTAGTAAATGCTGTATTTTTTCATATGAATCATTTACTTCTGTGTGTGTGTGTGTGTGTGTGTGTGTGTGTGTGTGTGTGTTTGTGCTGAAGTCCCTCGAGATAACCCCTTGGGTGTGGCACGAGTAGTTATTCACGCCATGAGGCCGATAGAGAGAAAATAACCAATCGCGAACGTTATTTGTGACATCGTCCGGGTGTAATTCAATATTTTTCGTAATAGTACCACACTATTCTTACAAGAACATCGTATTAATAAGATTCCTTTTTGGAATCCAAGTATTTATACACCATCATCGGCCACAATTCAATTGTTCCCATTGAACTTAATGGATCATAGGTGTCAAAACCCTTATCAGACGCCGGGCGTTAAAACCTACATTTCTCCACATGTTTGGTGTCGCTATGCCAATATAACAACACAGTGTTACCAAAAATAATAAACTGAAGTTGAAAATTGTTACCCTGAGTGGACGTAAAAAGCAACTATTCTGTATTTGGTGTCAGTAAGCCGTAGCAGTAACAATGTAATGTTACCAAAAAGTGCTAACCAATTCTGTAATGTCTGCGCAAAAGTTGGTACGTGCAACGGATAAATAGAGAGGCTTATCAACTTTCGCCGAGAGACTTGTTCCCTGGGTTGCGCTACGTCGGCTACTCACTGCGGCGGGTCGAGGCGGCCTCCTTCGCGGGCGCGGCTCCAGACGGCGGCGAAGCCCCCGGCGTCGGCCGTGCCCTTGGCGGCCACCAGCAGCACCCCGACCACCATGGCCACCGTCTGCGCCACGTCCGCCCACACCACAGCGCGCAGCCCGCCCTGCGCACACACAAGCGTTCAAGGCCTCTATAGACAGTCGACTCCGGTTATAGTGAACTCGGATACAGCGAACTCGGATATAATGAAATCTGATATAGCGAATCCTCGGTTATAGTAAACTAAAGTCACTGGTCCCGATTCACTTACATTAAGCGTAAATATATTCGTTTATAGTGAACCTGAACCTCGGATTTAGCGAACGTAGAAAAATCAATCTAGAAATTAATTCTCTCCTGAAAAAAGTACATCGTCTCAGTGCCACAAATTACAACACTAGGAAGCCTGAATTCCAATAGTGCAAGAGGCAGTTTTTTAAATTTGTTGCTTCCATAATCTTATATCAATTATCGACCCAACGCGTCTCTTCGCTCTTTGTCGAGCGTTGAGCGCGGAGTAATCCTGCATTAACGTAGCGTATTTTACGTATGTCTCGTCTGTCGGTTGTCAATAGGACCGCCAGGTAGAAGCTCGGCGTACGCGCCTCCTACCATGCGCTCTTGCGTCACTACACAACGGTCAGAAATGGAAAGGAATTAGGAAATTAGGAGGGTTCAGGACAATTCACACAGGTTGTGCTAACAATTGTAAAGCAGCAAACTCGTTTGTTAGAACAAATTTCACATGATATTCTACGGGAATCGATGAGAAATGAACCCAGACCTCAGTGGAAAAAGGCTAGAACCTTTGCTACGAGGCACGAGCGAGCAGTGAAGGATGTCAAGACTGCATGACAAAACTTAGACACAGAGGTCAATGGAGAATCAATGGGGAGACCAGAAAATATGGAGAAGGATCTCGAGAAATTACTAATGAAAAACTACAAAGCTCACAATTGAAAAGAAATTGTTTTTAAGAACAAAAAATATATCGAAATTCTCAGATCGTCCTGTTAATGTGTTTTGAGGTGTTAATGTGTGTAACTTTCGCAGTGACCTATCACATTAACGCGGGGCCCCCACCTTCCGAATAGCACTTCATGTGCTGTTCGGAAGGTGAGGGTCTCGCGCGCTGCAGTCTTTGCGCAGGTGTGGCCGTGGTGGAATGAGAGACGACTAGCGCCAATATTTAAATGTATTAGGCTTAATAGTAGTACCACCACCTCACATGGGACATCAAGACGGAAGCATGTACTTCTCTTCACGTCTCATCTACTCAAGTTCAAGACAATTTTTAACTAGTGCGCGTATTTGGACACATTCAGCGGCAGCAAGTGGATCATTCGCAAAATCAAGTCGAAGACAAAGTCGTGACGTCGGCGGCGCACAAGGAAGGAGAGGACAAAGGGATTTCAGAGGGTGTTATAGGTAATGGTATAGCCAAACAAAGGAAAGGAAGGTTTTTACAAAAGCACGCACAACAATTTGCACAATTGCTTTGCTACAATTACTACAAGATATCACCTCACTACCACCAAACGTTCACAACATTTGAAAGGCTAGCAAGTGTTACATGTTTGGAGTTTATTGCGCTTCTGGATGGCTAGCAGAAAATGAAGAGCAAAACTTTTCATATGTAATTTTTATGTTGTTTGTTGGTGCTGTCGTTTTCTTTTCGGAAAGTGGGGCACACCTTTCAAACTATTTTTGATTGGCCTTTCACAAGCCAATTTTCCAAATTTTCTAGTCAGTATTAACTCCCTTTTTCTCCCTTCTCTTAGAATCTGGTTGTCTAGCCTAGCTTGACGAGAATTGCGTCCCTCTAAGTCGCTAGGCGCAGAGGAACTTGGAGTCACAGGGGCGCTGACCGTCGAAGTTTTCCCGTCCGGGCAACTAGCTTCTAAGTCTTCAAAACCCCCTTCCTTCCCTTTGCGACCAGTCAGCAGCTGTAGTCTCATATAATTTAACAATCCAAGCTGTAGCTACACACGGTCCCCAACTGATAAAATATTTCCCCGGAAACCTATTTCGTTACTAAGGGGTTACATAATTTTCGCGGTGTCCTGTCCATGAGCGCGGGGCCCCACCTTCGAATAGCACTTCATGTGCTGTTCGGAAGGTGAGGACCTCGCGCGCTGCAGTCTTTGCGCAGGTGTGGCCGTGGTGGAATGAGAGACGACTAGCGCCACTATTTCGGTGGTGCATCGTGCAGCAGACATGGAAACATGCAGAAACGGAGGCGTGGTACACAGCTAGCTGAGTGAGCACGCAGATACTGGCGCATGTGGCAGATCGCAACACGATCACGATAAAGCAGGTGGGTCCTTTTCCTCTCCTCCCCGTTTGAAGAGTTTACATTGTTCGTATTTGCAAAGCACATGTACTCTTTACTTACACTTCAAAAACACTTTTCATTTCAAAACAGTAGTCCATTTATTATAATATTAGTAGCTGACAGAGTAGCATTTTTGTTGGTTTTGTTTTGTTTTGCTTTTGCTATTCCTTTCAATTCAGTGTAATTTTCCTGGCTTTTCTCAATCCTAAGTGGAGACTGATTGGGCTGGTCTAGATAGACAGAGTTGCGCCCCGCTAAGTCTCTGGACTGAGAGGATTATGGGCCACGGGACGCTGGCCGGCGATAATCCCGTACGGACAATCAGTTTTCACGCCTTTTCGTCTAAATTCGATTCACAGCCAGCGAGGGTTGTGTTTTTGCTATGATCAAATTTCGTGTAGAATTCATTTCCCTGACATAATTTTCCTTAGGGAAATATGATGTCGGTTTGGCAATAACAGACGAACACCTCCTATGTAATCATTTTCAGTTTATTTTTACCCTGTGATTAGAATTCAGAAAAATTCGCAGCATCACTGAAACACACCCATACATTCTAAGCTTAGTAGTAGTAGTAGTAGTAGTACCACCACCTCACATGGGACATCAAGACGGAAGCATGTACTTCTCTTCACGTCTCATCTACTCAAGTTCAAGACAATTTTTAACTAGTGCGCGTATTTGGACACATTCAGCGGCAGCAAGTGGATCATTCGCAAAATCAAGTCGAAGACAAGGTCGTGGCGTCGGCGGCGCACAGGAAGGAGAGGACAAAGGGATTTCAGAGGGTGTTATAGGTAATGGTATAGCCAAACAAAGGAAAGGAAGGTTTTTACAAAGCACGCACAACACACATTTGCACAATTGCTTTGCTACAATTACTACACGATATCACCTCACTACCACCAAACGTTCACAACATTTGAAAGGCTAGCAAGTGTTACATGCTTGGAGTTTATTGCGCTTCTGGCTGGCTAGCAGAAAATGAAGAGCAATACTTTTCATATGTAATTTTTATGTTGTTTGTTGGTGCTGTCGTTTCTTTTCGGAAAGTGGGGCACACCTTTCAAACTATTTTTGATTGGCCTTTCACAAGCCAATTTTCCAAATTTTCTAGTCAGTATTAACTCCTTTTTCCCCCTTCTCTTAGAATCTGGTTGTCTAGCCTAGCTTGACGAGAATTGCGTCCCTCTAAGTCGCTAGGCGCAGAGGAACTTAGGTCACGGGGGCGCTGACCGTCGAAGTTTTCCCGTCCGGGCAACTAGCTTCTAAGGCTTCCAAAACCCCCCTTCCTTCCCTTTGCGACCAGTCAGCAGCTGTAGTCTCATATAATTTAACAATCCAAGCTGTAGCTACACACGGTCCCCAACTGATAAAATATTTCCCCGGAAACCTATTTCGTTACTAAGGGGGGGTTACATAATTTTCGCGGTGTCCTGTCCCATGAGCGCGGGGCCCCCACCTTCCGAATAGCACTTCATGTGCTGTTCGGAAGGTGAGCCTCGCGCGCTGCAGTCTTTGCGCAGGTGTGGCCGTGGTGGAATGAGAGACGACTAGCGCCACTATTTCGGTGGTGCATCGTGCAGCAGACATGGAAACATGCAGAAACGGAGGCGTGGTACACAGCTAGCTGAGTGAGCACGCAGATACTGGCGCATGTGGCAGATCGCAACACGATCACGATAAAGCAGGTGGGTCCTTTTTCCTCTCCTCCCGTTTGAAGAGTTTACATTGTTCGTATTTGCAAAGCACATGTACTCTTTACTTACACTTCAAAAACACTTTTCATTTCAAAACAGTAGTCCATTTATTATAATATTAGTAGCTGACAGAGTAGCATTTTTGTTGGTTTTGTTTTGTTTTGCTTTTGCTATTCCTTTCAATTCAGTGTAATTTTCCTGGCTTTTCTCAATCCTAAGTGGAGACTGATTGGGCTGGTCTAGATAGACGAGAGTTGCGCCCCGCTAAGTCTCTGGACTGAGAGGATTATGGGCCACGGGGACGCTGGCCGGCGATAATCCCGTACGGACAATCAGTTTTCACGCCTTTCGTCTAAATTCGATTCACAGCCAGCGAGGGTTGTGTTTTGCTATGATCAAATTTCGTGTAGAATTCATTTCCCCGACATAATTTTCCTTAGGAAATATGATGTCGGTTTGGGCAATAACAGACGAACACCTCCTATGTAATCATTTTCAGTTTATTTTTACCCTGTGATTAGAATTCAGAAAAATTCGCAGCATCACTGAAACACACCCATACATTCTAAGCTTAGTAGTAGTAGTAGTAGTAGTAGTACCACCACACATGGGACATCAAGACGGAAGCATGTACTTCTCTTCACGTCTCATCTACTCAAGTTCAAGACAATTTTTAACTAGTGCGCGTATTTGGACACATTCAGCGGCAGCAAGTGGATCATTCGCAAAATCAAGTCGAAGACAAGGTCGTGGCGTCGGCGGCGCACAAGGAAGGAGAGGACAAAGG
The DNA here is from genome assembly GCA_964035755.1 of Teleogryllus oceanicus. Lineage (NCBI taxonomy): Eukaryota > Metazoa > Arthropoda > Insecta > Orthoptera > Gryllidae > Teleogryllus > Teleogryllus oceanicus. The sequence continues at coordinate 41,593,463 of CAXIVR010000007.1, read as the reverse complement.
GATTTCGAGGGTGTTATAGGTAATGGTATGGCCAAACAAAGGAAAGGAAGGTTTTTACAAAGCACGCACAACACACATTTGCACAATTGCTTTGCTACAATTACTACACGATATCACCTCACTACCACCAAACGTTCACAACATTTGAAAGGCTAGCAAGTGTTACATGCTTGGAGTTTATTGCGCTTCTGGCTGGCTAGCAGAAAATGAAGAGCAATACTTTTCATATGTAATTTTATGTTGTTTGTTGGTGCTGTCGTTTTCTTTTCGGAAAGTGGGGCACACCTTTCAAACTATTTTTGATTGGCCTTTCACAAGCCAATTTTCCAAATTTTCTAGTCAGTATTAACTCCCTTTTTCTCCCTTCTCTTAGAATCTGGTTGTCTAGCCTAGCTTGACGAGAATTGCGTCCCCTCTAAGTCGCTAGGCGCAGAGGAACTTGGGTCACGGGGGCGCTGACCGTCGAAGTTTTCCCGTCCGGGCAACTAGCTTCTAAGGCTTCCAAACCCCCCTTCCTTCCCCTTTGCGACCAGTCAGCAGCTGTAGTCTCATATAATTTAACAATCCAAGCTGTAGCTACACGGTCCCCAACTGATAAAATATTTCCCCGGAAACCTATTTCGTTACTAAGGGGGGTTACATAATTTTGCCGGTGTCCTGTCCCATGAGCGCGGGGCCCCCACCTTCCGAATAGCACTTCATGTGCTATTCGGAAGGTGAGGCCTCGCGCGCTCAGTCTTTGCGCAGGTGTGGCCGTGGTGGAATGAGAGACGACTAGCGCCACTATTTCGGTGGTGCATCGTGCAGCAGAACATGGAAACATGCAGAAACGGAGGCGTGGTACACAGCTAGCTGAGTGAGCACGCAGATACTGGCGCATGTGGCAGATCCAACACGATCACGATAAAGCAGGTGGGTCCTTTTCCTCTCCTCCCCGTTTGAAGAGTTTACATTGTTCGTATTTGCAAAGCACATGTACTCTTTACTTACACTTCAAAAACACTTTTCATTTCAAAACAGTAGTCCATTTATTATAATATTAGTAGCTGACAGAGTAGCATTTTTGTTGGTTTTGTTTTGTTTTGCTTTTGCTATTCCTTTCAATTCAGTGTAATTTTCCTGGCTTTTCTCAATCCTAAGTGGAGACTGATTGGGCTGGTCTAGATAGACGAGAGTTGCGCCCCCGCTAAGTCTCTGGACTGAGAGGATTATGGGCCACGGGGACGCTGGCCGGCGATAATCCCGTACGGACAATCAGTTTTCACGCCTTTTCGTCTAAATTCGATTCACAGCCAGCGAGGGTTGTGTTTTTGCTATGATCAAATTTCGTGTAGAATTCATTTCCTGACATAATTTTCCTTAGGGAAATATGATGTCGGTTTGGGCAATAACAGACGAACACCTCCCTATGTAATCATTTTCAGTTTATTTTTACCCTGTGATTAGAATTCAGAAAAAATTCGCAGCATCACTGAAACACACCCATACATTCTAAGCTAGTAGTAGTAGTAGTAGTAGTACCACCACCTACATGGGACATCAAGACGGAAGCATGTACTTCTCTTCACGTCTCATCTACTCAAGTTCAAGACAATTTTTAACTAGTGCGCGTATTTGGACACATTCAGCGGCAGCAAGTGGATCATTCGCAAAATCAAGTCGAAGACAAGGTCGTGGCGTCGGCGGCGCACAAGGAAGGAGAGGACAAAGGGATTTCAGAGGTGTTATAGGTAATGGTATAGCCAAACAAAGGAAAGGAAGGTTTTACAAAAGCACGCACAACACACATTTGCACAATTGCTTTGCTACAATTACTACACGATATCACCTCACTACCACCAAACGTTCACAACATTTGAAAGGCTAGCAAGTGTTACATGCTTGGAGTTTATTGCGCTTCTGGCTGGCTAGCAGAAAATGAAGAGCAATACTTTTCATATGTAATTTTTATGTTGTTTGTTGGTGCTGTCGTTTTCTTTTCGGAAAGTGGGGCACACCTTTCAAACTATTTTTGATTGGCCTTTCACAAGCCAATTTTCCAAATTTTCTAGTCAGTATTAACTCCCTTTTTCTCCCTTCTCTTAGAATCTGGTTGTCTAGCCTAGCTTGACGAGAATTGCGTCCCCTCTAAGTCGCTAGGCGCAGAGGAACTTGGGTCACGGGGGCGCTGACCGTCGAAGTTTTCCCGTCCGGGCAACTAGCTTCTAAGGCTTCCAAAACCCCCCTTCCTTCCCTTTGCGACCAGTCAGCAGCTGTAGTCTCATATAATTTAACAATCAAGCTGTAGCTACACCGGTCCCCAACTGATAAAATATTTCCCGAAACCTATTTCGTTACTAAGGGGTTACATAATTTTCGCGGTGTCCTGTCCATGAGCGCGGGGCCCCACCTTCGAATAGCACTTCATGTGCTGTTCGGAAGGTGAAGCCTCGCGCGCTGCAATCTTTGCGCAGGTGTGGCCGTGGTGGAATGAGAGACGACTAGCGCCACTATTTCGGTGGTGCATCGTGCAGCGGACATGGAAACATGCAGAAACGGAGGCGTGGTACACAGCTAGCTGAGTGAGCACGCAGATACTGGCGCATGTGGCAGATCGCAACACGATCACGATAAAGCAGGTGGGTCCTTTTTCCTCTCCTCCCCCGTTTGAAGAGTTTACATTGTTCGTATTTGCAAAGCACATGTACTCTTTACTTACACTTCAAAAACACTTTTCATTTCAAAACAGTAGTCCATTTATTATAATATTAGTAGCTGACAGAGTAGCATTTTTGTTGGTTTTGTTTTGTTTTGCTTTTGCTATTCCTTTCAATTCAGTGTAATTTTCCTGGCTTTTCTCAATCCTAAGTGGAGACTGATTGGGCTGGTCTAGATAGACGAGAGTTGCGCCCCCGCTAAGTCTCTGGACTGAGAGGATTATGGGCCACGGGGACGCTGGCCGGCGATAATCCCGTACGGACAATCAGTTTTCACGCCTTTTCGTCTAAATTCGATTCACAGCCAGCGAGGTTGTGTTTTGCTATGATCAAATTTCGTGTAGAATTCATTTCCCTGACATAATTTTCCTTAGGAAATATGATGTCGGTTTAGGCAATAACAGACGAACACCTCCTATGTAATCATTTTCAGTTTATTTTACCTGTGATTAGAATTCAGAAAAAATTCGCAGCATCACTGAAACACACCCATACATTCTAAGCTTAGTAGTAGTAGTAGTAGTAGTAGTACCACCACCTCACATGGGACATCAAGACGGAAGCATGTACTTCTCTTCACGTCTCATCTACTCAAGTTCAAGACAATTTTTAACTAGTGCGCGTATTTGGACACATTCAGCGGCAGCAAGTGGATCATTCGCAAAATCAAGTCGAAGACAAGGTCGTGGCGTCGGCGGCGCACAAGGAAGGAGAGGACAAAGGGATTTCAGAGGGTGTTATAGGTAATGGTATAGCCAAACAAAGGAAAGGAAGGTTTTTACAAAAGCACGCACAACACACATTTGCACAATTGCTTTGCTACAATTACTACACGATATCACCTCACTACCACCAAACGTTCACAACATTTGAAAGGCTAGCAAGTGTTACATGCTTGGAGTTTATTGCGCTTCTGGCTGGCTAGCAGAAAATGAAGAGCAATACTTTTCATATGTAATTTTTATGTTGTTTGTTGGTGCTGTCGTTTTCTTTTCGGAAAGTGGGGCACACCTTTCAAACTATTTTTGATTGGCCTTTCACAAGCCAATTTTCCAAATTTTCTAGTCAGTATTAACTCCCTTTTTCTCCCTTCTCTTAGAATCTGGTTGTCTAGCCTAGCTTGACGAGAATTGCGTCCCCTCTAAGTCGCTAGGCGCAGAGGAACTTGGGTCACGGGGCGCTGACCGTCGAAGTTTTCCCGTCCGGGCAACTAGCTTCTAAGGCTTCCAAAACCCCTTCCTTCCCTTTGCGACCAGTCAGCAGCTGTAGTCTCATATAATTTAACAATCCAAGCTGTAGCTACACGGTCCCCAACTGATAAAATATTTCCCCGGAAACCTATTTCGTTACTAAGGGGGGGTTACATAATTTTCGCGGTGTCCTGTCCCATGAGCGCGGGGCCCCCACCTTCCGAATAGCACTTCATGTGCTGTTCGGAAGGTGAGGGCCTCGCGCGCTGCAGTCTTTGCGCAGGTGTGGCCGTGGTGGAATGAGAGACGACTAGCGCCACTATTTCGGTGGTGCATCGTGCAGCAGACATGGAAACATGCAGAAACGGAGGCGTGGTACACAGCTAGCTGAGTGAGCACGCAGATACTGGCGCATGTGGCAGATCGCAACACGATCACGATAAAGCAGGTGGGTCCTTTTCCTCTCCTCCCCGTTTGAAGAGTTTACATTGTTCGTATTTGCAAAGCACATGTACTCTTTACTTACACTTCAAAACACTTTTCATTTCAAAACAGTAGTCCATTTATTATAATATTAGTAGCTGACAGAGTAGCATTTTTGTTGGTTTTGTTTTGTTTTGCTTTTGCTATTCCTTTCAATTCAGTGTAATTTTCCTGGCTTTTCTCAATCCTAAGTGGAGACTGATTGGGCTGGTCTAGATAGACGAGAGTTGCGCCCCGCTAAGTCTCTGGACTGAGAGGATTATGGGCCACGGGGACGCTGGCCGGCGATAATCCCGTACGGACAATCAGTTTTCACGCCTTTTCGTCTAAATTCGATTCACAGCCAGCGAGGGTTGTGTTTTGCTATGATCAAATTTCGTGTAGAATTCATTTCCCTGACATAATTTTCCTTAGGGAAATATGATGTCGGTTTGGGCAATAACAGACGAACACCTCCCTATGTAATCATTTTCAGTTTATTTTTACCCTGTGATTAGAATTCAGAAAAATTCGCAGCATCACTGAAACACACCCATACATTCTAAGCTTAGTAGTAGTAGTAGTAGTAGTACCACCACCTCACATGGGACATCAAGACGGAAGCATGTACTTCTCTTCACGTCTCATCTACTCAAGTTCAAGACAATTTTTAACTAGTGCGCGTATTTGGACACATTCAGCGGCAGCAAGTGGATCATTCGCAAAATCAAGTCGAAGACAAGGTCGTGGCGTCGGCGGCGCACAAGGAAGGAGAGGACAAAGGGATTTCAGAGGGTGTTATAGGTAATGGTATAGCCAAACAAAGGAAAGGAAGGTTTTACAAAGCACGCACAACACACATTTGCACAATTGCTTTGCTACAATTACTACACGATATCACCTCACTACCACCAAACGTTCACAACATTTGAAAGGCTAGCAAGTGTTACATGCTTGGAGTTTATTGCGCTTCTGGCTGGCTAGCAGAAAATGAAGAGCAATACTTTTCATATGTAATTTTTATGTTGTTTGTTGGTGCTGTCGTTTTCTTTTCGGAAAGTGGGGCACACCTTTCAAACTATTTTTGATTGGCCTTTCACAAGCCAATTTTCCAAATTTTCTAGTCAGTATTAACTCCTTTTTCTCCCTTCTCTTAGAATCTGGTTGTCTAGCCTAGCTTGACGAGAATTGCGTCCTCTAAGTCGCTAGGCGCAGAGGAACTTGGTCACGGGGCGCTGACCGTCGAAGTTTTCCCGTCCGGGCAACTAGCTTCTAAGGCTTCCAAAACCCCCCTTCCTTCCCTTTGCGACCAGTCAGCAGCTGTAGTCTCATATAATTTAACAATCCAAGCTGTAGCTACACACGGTCCCCAACTGATAAAATATTTCCCCGGAAACCTATTTCGTTACTAAGGGGGGGTTACATAATTTTCGCGGTGTCCTGTCCCATGAGCGCGGGGCCCCCACCTTCCGAATAGCACTTCATGTGCTGTTCGGAAGGTGAGGGCCTCGCGCGCTGCAGTCTTTGCGCAGGTGTGGCCGTGGTGGAATGAGAGACGACTAGCGCCACTATTTCGGTGGTGCATCGTGCAGCAGACATGGAAACATGCAGAAACGGAGGCGTGGTACACAGCTAGCTGAGTGAGCACGCAGATACTGGCGCATGTGGCAGATCGCAACACGATCACGATAAAGCAGGTGGGTCCTTTTCCTCCCCCCGTTTGAAGAGTTTACATTGTTCGTATTTGCAAAGCACATGTACTCTTTACTTACACTTCAAAAACACTTTTCATTTCAAAACAGTAGTCCATTTATTATAATATTAGTAGCTGACAGAGTAGCATTTTTGTTGGTTTTGTTTTGTTTTGCTTTTGCTATTCCTTTCAATTCAGTGTAATTTTCCTGGCTTTTCTCAATCCTAAGTGGAGACTGATTGGGCTGGTCTAGATAGACGAGAGTTGCGCCCCGCTAAGTCTCTGGACTGAGAGGATTATGGGCCACGGGACGCTGGCCGGCGATAATCCCGTACGGACAATCAGTTTTCACGCCTTTTCGTCTAAATTCGATTCACAGCCAGCGAGGGTTGTGTTTTTGCTATGATCAAATTTCGTGTAGAATTCATTTCCCTGACATAATTTTCCTTAGGGAAATATGATGTCGGTTTGGGCAATAACAGACGAACACCTCCTATGTAATCATTTTCAGTTTATTTTACCCTGTGATTAGAATTCAGAAAAAATTCGCAGCATCACTGAAACACACCCATACATTCTAAGCTTAGTAGTAGTAGTAGTAGTACCACCACCTCACATGGGACATCAAGACGGAAGCATGTACTTCTCTTCACGTCTCATCTACTCAAGTTCAAGACAATTTTTAACTAGTGCGCGTATTTGGACACATTCAGCGGCAGCAAGTGGATCATTCGCAAAATCAAGTCGAAGACAAGGTCGTGGCGTCGGCGGCGCACAGGAAGGAGAGGACAAAGGGATTTCAGAGGGTGTTATAGGTAATGGTATAGCCAAACAAAGGAAAGGAAGGTTTTTACAAAAGCACGCACAACACACATTTGCACAATTGCTTTGCTACAATTACTACACGATATCACCTCACTACCACCAAACGTTCACAACATTTGAAAGGCTAGCAAGTGTTACATGCTTGGAGTTTATTGCGCTTCTGGCTGGCTAGCAGAAAATGAAGAGCAATACTTTTCATATGTAATTTTTATGTTGTTTGTTGGTGCTGTCGTTTTCTTTTCGGAAAGTGGGGCACACCTTTCAAACTATTTTTGATTGGCCTTTCACAAGCCAATTTTCCAAATTTTCTAGTCAGTATTAACTCCCTTTTTCTCCCTTCTCTTAGAATCTGGTTGTCTAGCCTAGCTTGACGAGAATTGCGTCCTCTAAGTCGCTAGGCGCAGAGGAACTTGGGTCACAGGGGCGCTGACCGTCGAAGTTTTCCCGTCCGGGCAACTAGCTTCTAAGGCTTCCAAACCCCCTTCCTTCCCTTTGCGACCAGTCAGCAGCTGTAGTCTCATATAATTTAACAATCCAAGCTGTAGCTACACACGGTCCCCAACTGATAAAATATTTCCCGGAAACCTATTTCGTTACTAAGGGGTTACATAATTTTCGCGGTGTCCTGTCCCATGAGCGCGGGCCCCACCTTCCGAATAGCACTTCATGTGCTGTTCGGAAGGTGATGGCCTGCGCGCGCAGTCTTTGCGCAGGTGTGGCCGTGGTGGAATGAGAGACGACTAGCGCCACTATTTCGGTGGTGCATCGTGCAGCAGACATGGAAACATGCAGAAACGGAGGCGTGGTACACAGCTAGCTGAGTGAGCACGCAGATACTGGCGCATGTGGCAGATCGCAACACGATCACGATAAAGCAGGTGGGTCCTTTTTCCTCTCCTCCCCCGTTTGAAGAGTTTACATTGTTCGTATTTGCAAAGCACATGTACTCTTTACTTACACTTCAAAAACACTTTTCATTTCAAAACAGTAGTCCATTTATTATAATATTAGTAGCTGACAGAGTAGCATTTTTGTTGGTTTTGTTTTGTTTTGCTTTGCTATTCCTTCAATTCAGTGTAATTTTCCTGGCTTTCTCAATCCTAAGTGGAGACTGATTGGGCTGGTCTAGATAGACGAGAGTTGGCCCTGCAAGTCTCTGACTGAGAGGATTATGGGCCACGGGGACGCTGGCCGCGATAATCCCATGGACAATCAGTTTTCACGCCTTTCAGTCTAAATTGATTCACAGCCAGCGAGGGTTGTGTTTTGCTAGATCAAATTTCGTGAGAATTCATTTCTGACATAATTTTCCTTAGGAAATATGATGTCGGTTTGGCAATAACAGACGAACACCTCCCATGTAATCATTTTCAGTTTATTTTACCCTGTGATTAGAATTCAGAAAAATTGCAGCATCACTGAAACACACCCATACATTCTAGCTTAGTAGTAGTAGTAGTAGTAGTACCACCTACCTCACATGGGACATCAAGACGGAAGCATTACTCTCTTCACGTCTCATCTCAGTTCAGACAATTTTAACTAGTGCGCGTATTTGGACATTCAGCGGCAGCAAGTGGATCATTCGCAAAATCAAGTCGAAGACAAGGTCGTGGCGTCGGCGGCGCACAGGAAGGAGAGGACAAGGATTTCAGAGGGTGTTATAGGTAATGGTATAGCCAAACAAAGGAAAGGAAGGTTTTACAAAGCACGCACAACACACATTTGCACAATTGCTTTGCTACAATTACTACACGATATCACCTCACTACCACCAAACGTTCACAACATTTGAAAGGCTAGCAAGTGTTACATGCTTGGAGTTTATTGCGCTTCTGGCTGGCTAGCAGAAAATGAAACGCTGTATTTTAAATGTGAACCTTTTATTTCTCTTTTATTTTAGTTCTTGTGTTTTATTTTTCTGTCGTTAGGAGCGCTGTGGTAAAGTGCCTGTGTTACATGGCGCGCTCTGGTGGCGATGTTTATTACTTTTGTCTTAGCTCCTCGAGAAGTTTGTTGGCTCCCCGACTTCTGGGAGGCGACTGAGTTGTTTTAAAAAAAACTATCTTCTTGGCGGTAGATTTAAATGACCACCAATTGGAAGGCGTTATTCTCGGCCTTTGAGTAGTATTCTAAACGTGTTCAGTGGCATTTGAGTTTAATATGTGCTCGAAAGTAGGGGAATGATCCCTTTGCATGGCCCACCTTAAGTGTTTGCGAAGCTTGTAGATTTGGCAATGCTGTCGTTTAGTCTGAAGGGAAATGTAATAAGTTCGCCACAGTTCCTGAGCCCGGCAGCAAGTAATTCACTTAAGTAATGTTTGTTTATGGTTTTCTTTGTTTAATGTAGTAAACTTCAGTTTTTCTTGCATTGTATAGAATTTGCTGTTGTATTGTTTATTGTTGACTTCTCGATATGTCAATTCGTTTGAATTTTTGGTTTGTAACTTGGATATGCACGTGGTGTACGTAACCGCGAACTCGGTTATGTTTTAATCGTTACATTTTTAATGTCAGATTGGAATTTTAATAGGAAGAAACGTTTCTTTTACACGTATTATCAATAGCGTAAAGGTCGAAAACACTAATCTCGAATTTCTTAACAATATATCTCATTCATAACACTATAAGCTTATTATCTTCATAACGTTGTGTGCTTTCACTAAATAGGAGATTTTTTAATTGTAGCTGCTCGATAAATGTTGCGTAGCTTGGAAAATAATTATTTAATTGGAAATTGAGAAATCTCTTGTACTGTACATACCTGTATTTATGAAAATCTAAATTTGCTTTTTCTGTTTCTGTTTTTAGCTTTGAATATGATGATTCTACATTTTTCAATTACCGTTACGTAAGTGACCTGAATTGTATTCTTTTAATTTTGGTTTAACACTGCCATCACACATTTCTATGGATGTTGTAAGTTACGTTTTCGGTGTTTGTTCTGAATTAGTGTCAGAAAAATACGAAGAAGACTATGTAAAGGTAGTCAAAAAGAAAACCTCGCGGTTTAGCTTATTTGTCAGCGTGCTCGCTTTCCATAACGCGACCCCGGTTTGGATTCTCGGTCAGGCTAGAATATAATGTGTGTTTTCTTTGCAATGACCCAGTATACGTTGCTGTCCGACGATAAAAACTCACTTCTCATGTTGAGAAGAGCAGAATACGGCATGGGAATGTCTTCGTTATAACCTCATACCCCCTTGTCCCAACTCATGGCCGCGATGCCAAGACACTGCTGGCAGGCCATCCCGTTCGCGGGCTGACGCGCCAAGTACAGACTGAGAGACAGTCAAAAATATTTCCTATGTTTATTAACCAATGAGAGTTTTCTGCGGGATGCACAGCTTCGAATCTTTCTTTGTGATATTTGTGTGGGCAGAATTTTGCTATTCTACGCGACCTTCTATTTCCTATATTCTATAATATGTTTCTGCATACTTATTCAAAAGGAAAAATGTGTGAATGAAAAGTGTGAACAAAACGAGAAAACCTCATTGACACAAAGAGTATCATTAACATTGGCTTTGTCTGTTTTTTTTATTTGTCGAAGGTTTGTGGATAAATTGGGAGGTATACAGAGAAAGGTGGACAATTTTTTAAGGAATGATAAAATAAATTGAATCAGAAGTATATAATCATTTTCATTTTTTCTGAAATAGTTGACTTGTGAATAGTTCATAATAACTACTCGACAATTTATTAAATTATAGGATTGAATAAGTAGAGAAGAAATGCATATTAATACAACGGATTTGTAAAATAATGTAGGTAACAATTTATTACATATTTTTTTATGTTTGCAGTAGGTTCGTAAAAAGCTTTTGTTAGAATACAAGATTAATTTTTAATTGTATTAGATAAAAATGAATAGAAGTTATTTTATTAGACTGGTGACGAGCAGATTTGCATTTTCACGAAGTTAATAGTATAGATTCATAGGGCCCCATTTGACCGTAGTGTGGCGTTTACAGTATTGTCTGAACTGAAGGTGGCCGTGATTTTGGTCAATGGTGGTATTATACACGCACGTTTTCTTGAGTTTACGCTTCGGTAGTTGCAAGAAGAGTGGGGAGTTTGGCTATTTTGAAAAAAGGAATTTAATATCAGATTTGTAGTTTGTTTTTAATGCAAATTATTTTTTATTACACGGGAGCGAACAGTTCTGGTGATCAGATTTTTGTACACAACGCTCACTGCTATCATTTATTCTTGATTCAGCTTATGTTGGCAAAGGAGTGGAGGTACTTAATCCGGGGCTCAACGAAACGTGCGTGTGTAATAAACTGGATGTGCAATAAGACTAGAGAAATTGCATAGTATGTTTACCTTCTCGTATACATACGTATATACGAGAGTAATATTCGTAATATAGAGAATGTAATGCTGCGGAAAATCGATTTCGAGATTTGAACGGACATACACCTTTTGGAGTCCCCTGATGCCCACACGTACGATCTTTTCCAAATCGAAGAAACTCCTGTCCATCTTGCTCTAGTTGAAGCTTTGAAAAACATTCTTTAAAATTTGGGGATACTTTACATAAAGCCCCCCGACATTTTCAAAAGTTTCTCAAAAAGGCTCCAAATTTTTTTGTAGAACAGAGTCAAATACACTTATGAAAGGGACATAGGACCGATTTCCACGGCTAACTCTGCATTTTCGAAAATGGCAAAAGTTTGAACTGACTCTTCCTACAACTAAATTGACACATTTCTTCAATTAAATTGCTCATAAATAGTTATTTTCGTTAAGATTAACTTTTTGAAAAAATTTTTCGTAGTTTGTTTTTGAATTGTAGCAATTTTAAAAAATTACAAAAACAAGATTTCCTCAAAAGCGGTTCTAAATTTGTTCTTTAAATTTTTGATAGGGATAGTGCGAAATAAACCCTATTCGATAACATAAACATCATATTGCTCTATTCTTTTATTTTTGAAAAAATTACATCTCTCACGTCGGTAATATTTACATTAGAGGCGATTCCTTCTCATTATTATACTGATGAGTACATGTGCTTTAAATAATGCCAAATAAAGTTTCTCGAAAACTCAACAGTTGTCTGTAAAAATGAGCTCAAAATTCCGAATTTTTACAAACGCTCAAGCGCCATTTTCTCAAAAATTGCTCCAATTTTTTCTCCAAATTTTTCCAATAGATAGTGCTAATTGCACTGTTTAATATGACTTAAAGTTTATTTTTGTGTATCATTTTGTTTTTTCAAAAATTACACAAATGTAATTTTTTTAAATACCTCTCACTCTATTAATGGACATTTTCATCGATGTATGCATTATTACATTGGTGATGGTTTCTATTCGTCTTGGTATTAATTCTACAAGTTCTGCCGCCATAGGTGGGAAGATACTGTCCCATTCCTCCAAGAGTGCGAGCTTAAGAAAATTTTTACATTAAATCGGTCTGTTCCTAATTTTTTCTCCAAAATATCCCATAAATATTCAATAGGGTTAATGTCGGAGATTGTGGTGGCGTTTCCAGATATCGTGGTGTATTGGAAAGGATCCACATTCTTGCATTTCAAGCCCTGTGCTTTGGATTTCTGACACTCATTGTCCTTCTGAAAAATGAAATCGTCTTTGCGGCCCATTGTGTACGTATAAATAAGTGATTATACGCAGGACTTTATTCATACAATTTTAGGCTCCAGAACGCTCCCCTAAATTAATGATTAATTTAATATTAATAGCTGAATAGTTATATTAAAAAATTCAGAAATGAAATCCTGATAATATGAATAAATAATTCTTACCACAAAGATGATTTAATAACTATAGGATACTTTTGGATTTTTTTTATATGTATATATATTTATATGTGTCTATATGTATTCACGTAACTTTAGCACTTCCTGTAACTTTTGAACGGTTGAAGATTTTGAAATGCAGTTTTCACGGAAGTGCATGAAAAAATAGGGCTAACTGATGCATGTATTTATTTCTATTTTATCATTTTTATTTTACGAGTTATTTGAGGTAACATTGTTTTTTCAAATGGAACTATACATATTTTTTCAGTCTATCATAAAGAGTGTAAAAAGACGAATCCAATGATATACATATTGTTATATGTTAGATAAGGATTTTTTTGAGAAATTTTGATTCTTTTGCGACCAGTTCTTAACGGATATTTTGAATGTAACAGACCGCCACAGAAGGTCACGCAGCGCTCCATCAGCAAGCAAGCGCTCGGGGAAGGGAAGGGATCTTAGTATTTCAAGAAACAAAACATATCCCAAATATTCTGAACGCTCCTGTGATATCGACGTGTCAAAGCTTCCTCGGTTCACCGTAGGAGGGGTCGGGGAGGGAAGAAACGGTCCTACGCCTACGGCGCGGCGCATACGTTGACAGCCTTTCCACGTGCGAAATACGAAGATAGGCTTAGGTCATCTCTCAGGTCAGTTGGGAGATAGCTCGATGAAGGACACTGAGAAAAGGTTCTCTTCAATGGAATCAATAATTATTATTTCATAATTCAATTTCTACGAAGTTTAAATTATGTGAGGTTACATACAACGTATGCAAAACGTAAACACCCGAACACAGAACATTTACAATAATAAGAATACACTTTAATACAGTTGTTGCTGTGAGCCATCTCCTTTTGTTTTTTATTAATTTACTTATTTGTTTATTTATTTATTTATTTATTGCTTTTCTTGTGTACGACGATATGTAATACTTCAATATTATGAAAGTAAAAGGAAACGTTTCATTATTACCCTGGAGAGTATTTATTTTAAACCAATTAATTAGGAAGAAATCGTTGCTCTACACTAAGCAGTTTTGATCATGAGTCTCTTCCGAGCTTCGGCCGGCTTGGAATGCTTAGGAGAATACTCTGTACCTACGAGATACGAGAATCTCGTAGTCTCGTTGCCTCCCGCAGAGAAAGAGAATCTCCTTCCGCAGAGTACTCCCTTGGCCTTGACTGGGCGCTTCCCCCTCCACGGCCCTTCTCCCTTCTTCGGCCAGCGAGAATGATTCGCAGGTCGGACGAGGTACGAGAGACGGAATGCAGTTTTGTCCGTCTCTAGTGATTACCTTTGTTTACTATTGTTTACTCTCTTTTGGGAATACATTTTTATTTTAGTAGTTAATTATTATCTTAATGGACGTTTCTATCCGTTTTATTATTCCACGCTTATTATTATTGTTTGCTCAGAATATGCAATATTCTTTGCACGGTCTGTATTTATTCTTATTATGTTTCATTTCAAGATCCCAATCATTCCCTGTGATATAAAACCCCATTAACTGGAGTTGAAGTAATAAACAATTTTATTACAATACATACGATAAATCCTTATTTTTAATCCTTCCATTTCTTAAAAAAATCTGGAAATGGGGAAGGATGGAAAAAACTACAACAGTATTGTAAATATTTGGGATATGTTTTGTTTCTTGAAATACTAAGATCCCTTCCCTTCCCCGAGCGCTTGCTTGCTGATGGAGCGCTGCGTGACCTTCTGTGGCGGTCTGTTACATTCAAAATATCCGTTAAGAACTGGTCGCAAAAGAATCAAAATTTCTCAAAAAAATCCTTATCTAACATATAACAATATGTATATCATTGGATTCGTCTTTTTACACTCTTTATGATAGACTGAACAAATATGTATAGTTCCATTTGAAAAAACAATGTTACCTCAAATAACTCGTAAAATACAAATGATAAAATATAAATAAATACACGTATCAATTAGCCCTATTTTCTCATACACTTTCGTGAAAACTGCATTTCAATATCTTCAACCGTTCAAAAGTTACAGGAGGTGCTAAAGTTACGTGACTCGCCTGTGTGTGTGTGTGTGTGATATATATATATATATATATATATATATATATATATATATATATATATATACACGCGCCACATATGCATGGTACCTACTGTTTCTTAGTATTATGCGAACTGTACTTGGAGATATTTCTATTCCAAAAGCAAGTTTTGGAGCACTAAGTTGTATAACAGAAAATATTCAGTTGAGATAACAGGTTCGATTTGTTCTCAGTGTACACTAGGCATCAAACAAATATCATCCATTAGTTACATAATAATGGAAAAACACACAATATACAGTATAATATACCGTTTTACACAACATCACTAGTATATTTTCACTTTTTCAAAAAGTGTAAACGCGCGGTTTTTGGTCTGCATTTTTACGCTAGAACTGCCGGATCTCAGAAAAGTTAATCAGTCGGTGCCTTTTTCGAATCCGTACGTTTCGAAGCGTAGGCAAATTTCTTTGTGTGTGTGTGTGTGTGTGTGTGTGTTTAAGATCCGTTAAAGAACGTCATTTTTCTACATGGACAAGGTCTAAAGGCTTCCGTAGATTACAAGGAATGCTGAAAAATACACATGATTTTTATCGCACCGCGGACCCACGAAACGTTGTTTCGCGAGAAGCACCTATTTTTCGGCATTTGAAATATTCAAGAACGCTAGGAATTGGAAATAATTTATATAATCATAATAATGATAAAAAATTTGAAGATACGCGAAATGAAATGTTTTTCAAAAACTTGTCCCAACATTGGAGGGGGGGTTGCCTCGCCCTTGCCCCCCTGAATCCCGTTGCCATAAGGTTTAAAGGTAATATTGTAGCATACCAACAAATAATAATGAGTAACCTTAGCAATAAAATAACATTGCTTATATCAATTGAATTTTGAAATTAAAATTCCCATACTTTTGTATATTAATCACATTATATATATATATATATATATATATATATATATATATATATATATATATATATATATATATATATTTGAATTTAAATATTTAAAATTATAAAAATAAAAGGTAAGCTTCCAATTCCTATGTTATTCTGCTTGTTTATGTCTTTCATCCAATTTTGTATATACAATAATGTTTGTATTTTATTATGGTATTTTAGCTACCAATTGTACCTACCAATTCGTAACTGAACCATATGGAGACACATTTGCTCTCCGAAATGTAGTACGAGTGAAATAAAACGAAAATGGAAAATTCAATTGTCTAAATATTTGTAATGGTCAATTGCTGAATTGTACATGATGTCTAATAGAAACGCATAAAAAACTAATATATGCATTTCTATTATTACAACACATGATGGAAATATATTACACGTACCTTAAAGTTATCATTCCATTCCACCACTCTCTGAGAAACTCAGTTGACAATTCTTGCTTAATTCCAAATAGACGGTGGACATTTAGGTACTATTTAATTCAAGTTCGTTTGAAATCACTAGCAGTTTTCAAGTTCAAAAAATTATATACGATGTGTATCGTCAATTCATTTGAATATCCTGTTCACTCCCAATGAAATAAGACTTTCACTTCAAAGAGGTAATTTAGACTGTAGTCTGGCGTCTATTAAAAGATATTCATCAATATCCACTGGATATCAATTCACACTAATGTAGCACTATGAGTTTCAAAACGGTAGATACCCAGTCAACTCTTTTGCAAGTTCAGCGATTTCATTCAGCGGTAACGACGAATTCCCATGCAATATCGAATTGAAAACTTTCAAAACGATGCGTTTTCCGCCACTTCGAAGACATTTTCCTGCCTTGTGTTTAATTATTGAAGCGACAGCCACACTCACACGCATTCGAAAACGAACTGAACACACCGCATGATCTGGCATGCCGATCGGCGCCGCGGCCCCACGAGCTGCGTCCCACGCGCCTGACGCGGGGGTCAGCTCATCCGCCGAGGTTTCTAACCTTATCACTAGAGACCGGAGAAAGATGTACATAAATATGTAATGTGTATGTAATGAAAACAGTAAGAATATGTAATAAATGATGTAATGTATGAAAAGTATGAAACGTCAAAATATGTACAATAAAAATGTAATGAAAAAATAAGAATATGTAATATGTAAAATCGGGTGAAATATGTAAATTAAAATTGATTATAAAACACATTTACCTAATGCGAAATTACATTTATAAAAAATTTCCTAAACAAATTTTAAATATAATACGTCTGAAAAATAATTCAGAGAGCATAAGTTGATGCACACTTCGCACCATAGAACTTTCCCATCCGTAGTAAAAGCGTCATCTATTGCTATTCAGGACTGTAGTTTTGCAGCCCGATTAGAAGCAATAGAAGACATCGTAGAAACTATAATGATAATTGCGTCCAGCAAACATCACTGCAACGTGAAGCACTCTCATTGACGATCGCCATGTTTCTCCAAAATTAAGGTTAAAAAAAGGCACGATCCGCGACGTCAGTGATACTTTTTCACACCTAAAGGTGAAAATGATCTCGCTTACGCGCACTTCCCGCCACTGAGATAAATGAAGCAGCCGCGCGGGACTGTGAGACCATCAGGCGTCTTCACATGGCCTTCCTAAAGGGGACAGCACGCAGTAATAATGTTCGAAAAAATGCATGTAAAGTTAATGCAAGCTGAATGTATGTTAAGTTAAGAAATTCTGCCACCAAGCTACGACACTTAATTGCAGAATTAATAAATCTAAAAAAAAATGTAATAAAATTGAAGAAAATTAATATAATGAAAATATTTCGTGAACATATTAAAATAAGTAATACAGGGCCAAATATGAAACGAAAAAATTGAATATTGTGTTAGGACGGGGACTATTCGCCAAGATTACAAATTTGATAACGATAAGTAGAAAGACAAAAAATATTTAATTACAAAAAATCCGGTCTCTACTTATCATCCAGCAACACGCGTGCAGTTCACAATTTTCGCTGGAATAGTTTTGATGCAAGGTTAATTTAACGAACGGTAGCACATAAATTAGTTCTTATGCAGAGAACTAACACTTGCATTTGTTTACATCAGGATTTTTCTTAGGACGCATAATATGCGTTGTGGCCAGGCTGCAGCAGGTTTTGGCGCGCGTGGCTCTTCTTGTCCCCCCTCCCCCACCACCACTATACACACACTTTCACACAGCCCGCCAGGGACCTGGGGCTGGTAGCTGATAAATATATAACGTAATTAGTTTGCCTTTCAACATTTTTTTTATTTTTATATTTATATTTATAACATGTGTAACAACGCAAAAATAATATAATTATTAAAGTTTGTCTCAAACTTCGTTCCTATTTTGAGCAAGAATGACATATGATTTCTTAAGTTGATAAAGTCACAATTATCAAATCATGCTTCTATTACGTAATTGAAATAATGTGATGTGTATATATATATATATATATATATATATATATATATATATACATAATAAATGTAATAAATAAAAACTATATCAATTACACACTGTTAAAAATACAGTAAGCATTAATATTCTTTGTTTATAGTTTAACAGATTTCGAATGTTTTAAATGTATATTAATCTGACAAGGTACCTGCCAGACGCGGGCGTAATTAATCTTACAAGGTTGCTGTGACCTGCAACTGCTCTGTAACATTAGGCTTGATGATGCCGAGAGGTCCGTTTATGAAGTAACTCTCAGAAATCACAGGCTGGTTGGTCCAACTAGGTTGACTTTTATCTTAGATGCTCTCGCGTCCAGGAAAAGGAGTAAAGCAACAAGGTTTTCGTTTCGCGTCGGAAGGTCTTGTGTAACTATTGAAACCTTGCTGGGATTTAGGGCATCCTTTTTTCAGTATACGAGGGTGAGTAAAGACACATTTTCTATCCATGTCATTATATGATCTTAAATACTAAATTACATTGATACAGTAAAAATAAAATGCAATAAGTTATTTGTGAAGTAATGTCATTTTAGTAAGACTTTATCATCGGTCTAGCAATGTCTATCATTTCAAGCATCAAACATTTAACAAAAGCAGTGTGAGGGACAAGTTATTCACTTAATAAATAATTTAATTAAAGTACAGATTCAGCCTTACCATTTGCTCGTTTAATAGAGATCTTTAGGTCACGCTATCAAAGGTAAATGGAATAAAAAACTTTAAAGTTTCGTGAGCCTTTTGTTAGTGGATATTTTGTACGTATAGCTGCTGTAGGAATCTGTTAAAAGCAAATGCGAGTACGTGGAAATACTTAAGGTAACCTTACCAGTGTTCATTGCGTCAGTAATGGCCGCGTCAAGCACAAAATTTGAAAAATAAGAATTAGAAACTTCCCACTTGTTAGAAACTTCCAGAACTTGGATTAGTCTCTAATGGTGACAATTAGAACAAAGTTGAGTCAATTAGCCACTTCGAACCCGCCATTTTGAATCTTGAAATTTCATTTCATGATATTCAAATTCAGCGACCTCAAAAACCCATTGATACCAATTTTTACGCAAATCCACTGGCATTTGTAATTATGACCACGTTTTAGGCCCGATTAAACCAGTGTGCGCTGTCAGGACTAGAACCTACGACCTCCCGGTCAGATGCGCTGCAGTAACATCAGTTGATGCACTGAGCTACCGCTCCCGGGCCAAGAATTTTAATAAAGCTTCGAAAATGCACTAAACTATGGTCACTACTCGTTCTTTAATCCCCTTATTTGAGAAGATACATTAAAACACACTTTTTTCATGTGTTTATTTCAGGAAATATGTTTTGAGTATTAATACTCACCACGCTCGTGTAGAAGATGCAGACGATAGAAACAACGGGCGTGATGATATACACGGGAACACCAGTCACTGAAATAGAACATGCGACTCAATATTTTGACTCATGGGTGGACAAAGATGACTCTTCTTTGAGATCAGAGTTTCCCTCTGATTTTATTACGTATGTTGGATATGCAATTAAACTCACCAACGTATTTACGCACGATTTAAGAATATCTTGGTAAATATACCAAGATAGTAGTAGATTTTCTGAATAGTAATAACTATTCAGAAAATGTGCAAATGTGTAAGAAGTAAATTAGTCTGTTAATTTTCTTTTGGTGGACATCTGGATTTATCATTTTGAGATTTAAATCGGTTCAATCGTTTTTCCTATAGTTCAGTTTTCATTGAATTACGTGTCTCTAAGCATACCACCAACTAACGCCTACTCATTACACGTTACTAACGCCATTAAATATTAAAGCAATAGCCGGATTTTTACATAAGGTTTATTTGTTGACTTGTAATTTATAATGAATATCTAACACTACCATGTAGTGTAATGTTTGTGTCGTAACACTACTATGTAGTGAATTATATTTGGTATTTTCAGAAATTCTCATTACCGAAATAGATCCACCTCCGAATCGTGCATTGATCAAATTGTTCTCTGCATTAATATAATGTAACTAATTAATGTTTTATTCCCATTAATTTATTCCGAAATATAAAAAGTAAAAATGTGTTTATTATTAGCGCTATATAACCCCGACACAAATAATATAAGTTTGAAAAATATTTACTTTATTACAAAATTACTTAATGTAATTGAACACAGCAGATACACCAACTATGGAGACACTAATATTAGTAAACTTGCAATGAGAACTGAGTCAGTCTAAAGATATGCCAGTGTTGACTTCGCTCTTACGGTGAAGGCCAAGGAGTATCAGAAAAAGTAGTCCGTGAAGGTATTCGTGTTCCGAACCACAGGTTTCTTAAAACGTTTTTATTGGACGTGGTTCTCGCTTTAATGACAGGTTCCCCCCTGCTGTTCCCAAATGCCTAATACTTCCAGCAACAGACGAAAAAATATAAATTAAGGATCCCACTTTTTTCAATCATATAAAATCTGAAACTCTTACAATTCTTATATCTTCGACATTTTTTTCAAAAACGCAAGAAAAGTATAAAAATCTTAAAAAATAAGCATAATTATTACGAACTTCGCCAATTTTTGTAGGTAGAGTGATCACGTGTAGAATCTTGTGTTAAAGACTGAGTTGTTTTAATATTCTCCAGCCGAATATCGTTTTTAAGAATAATAATGTTAGATAAACTTTATCTTTAGTACACGAATGTTAAAATAAAATTGAAAATACGTTTTTATTGTTACAAGCTTCTGTTTAAAATACTACAAATAGAAAATACTTCAGAATTTCTTGGTCTCTTCAAATCCCACAAATGCTAATACCATAATATTCATTACAGAAATTATGAAAATGCATTATTACTGTCTTGTAGAAAAATTATGCAAAAAGCTAGAAAGTTAGAAAATGAAATGTTTTTATTGCCAATCACTCGTGTTTACCCAGAGACTAAGTGTTCTTCAGAGAGTACAGTTTTTTAACAAATCATACAAAAAGTAAGGAAATAGCGAAGTTTTACTTTCAAATGTAATGAAAATGTAGGATAGTAGCTTACATCTTAACCTTGTAAAACCGACCTCAGTTGGCAGAGTATTTTATGACAAACATTTAAAAATAATACAAGAAACCTCTTCGAAAATAAGAGTTTGTTTTCTAAAATTCTCTTCAGATAATTGAAAATTTAAGTGATAATATTTCTAAGAAAAACTACTTGAATCGAAATTGCCCTTCTGTAGCTTTCGTAAAATCACAAATGATCACGCTCGTGATATTGTGTGTTAAATTAAAATAAAACATCTCTAAATTGCTTTAAAGTAGAATAAAATGGTTAACATACCTTGGTTGAGCGCCAGTGCAGGAATATACAAAACGATAGGAACCCACGCCAACTGCAACGAAGTTTTGCTTAAATTTACAGGAACCAGAATAGGATGATCACATTTCAGAAGCATATTCATTAAATATTGCATTCTCAGATAAGATTGTGGAACAAGAAATCAAACGAACACAAGTAGAGCGAAAGAAAAATGTATTCAAAATAATTTTCAATTAACTGTCAGTGAAAAAATATGTAAAAGCAACTTTTTTTTCTTTCTTTTCGACATCTACCCAAGCAAATTCTACGATAGGATTCCTTCATTGTACTTTCAGACTACATATTTTATTGGCCCTGATATAAAGCGTCAAATTTGACAAACCCGTTGCTATGCATTGCAGGTAGATTGATAAGGTCGTTAACCTAATTCGTTTATTCGAATTCGGTTAACGGGTCGTTAACCGTGCTACCGCAAGTCGCTATCCGACGGATTCAACGTGCTACGTTCGCGAGGGCCTTCCGGCCCTCGCTCTCGAGACCCGGTTCGCGCCTCCGCTGTCGCTCCGGCGCTCACGGTGTATTATATACCTCCCTCACTTTTAAAAGAATTTATTTTAAAGGGAACACTCACTTTTAAGAAAATTTCTTTTAGAGGGAATAGTAAATAAATAGACATTAAAAAATGTCATTTCCTACTAAGAAAATTTAAAAAATATAAAAGTAAAAAATATTGTACTCACGTCTAGTCTTTTTGTGACGT
The DNA here is from genome assembly GCA_964035755.1 of Teleogryllus oceanicus. Lineage (NCBI taxonomy): Eukaryota > Metazoa > Arthropoda > Insecta > Orthoptera > Gryllidae > Teleogryllus > Teleogryllus oceanicus. The sequence goes on along the minus strand of CAXIVR010000007.1, from coordinate 41,571,321 downwards.
TCCGTAAATTGATACTATAGATGTTAAGAATATCCACATAATGTCACTAATACTTTTTTAACATGTTTTTTTTTCTCCACATATATTCAAAAAGATAAATCTGAAATTGGTCTTTGACGCCATGCCGAGGCAATTGGCGCTTAATTGCACTCCAAGTACTTTCGATTGTATTGTGTGCTCATTATTTTCATTTTTTTGATAATTTCATTTCTCTTCCACACTTCGAACATTCATGTCTACTTGCAATAATTCCAACATTCATACACCACTTAATAATTTCTAATTTTCCTTTCATACGTAACTCACAGAAAAAATTACCATTTAAAATTTCACTCTTACCAATGCAAGTGAATTCACTAAAAATGCAATTGAATAATTTAAACTTACCTTTATCAATATATGTGGAGAAGAATGCATAAAGCAAATGACTTTCATTAAATCAAACAAACGAATGGAAAAAAACAATTGCTTAGAAACGTATGTGACTTAATGTAGCCTTGACATAGGGGGGTAGCTATTCTCCCGATCAGCCAAAAAGTGACTTACGTTGCCGACTACAAAGAGCACCGAGCCCAGCAGCCGCACTCTCCTGTCAAAGCGCATCTCCAGATACTGCAGGGACAGCGTTTAGATGCAGGCGGCGAGAGCGACGGAGCACACGGCACATGCAACAGAGAGGGCTTTGCTCTAGCAATTCACGCCAGGAGCACAGTTGTCGAGTGCGTTGAGAGAAATGCAAGGAGGAGGAGTTATAAGTAGAATAAAGTTTGCTTTACGAAGATTAAATTTGTTAATATTAATTATAAGACTGCCTTTTTTTATATTTTTGTAAATCTTGAAGGCCCTTCGAAATTTTTGGGCAGACGTTTACTTTTTTAAATTTTTATTATAATATTTTTATATTTATTTAGACCAACGTTTCGAAGTTCATTGCCCTTTCTTCTTCTTCTTCTTCTTCTTCTTCTTCTTCTTCTTCTTCTTCTTCTTCTTCAGGGTTTAATAAAATTAAATATACATGAAACAAAAAGGTTGGAATAATTAATAGCATTTTAAATTAGATAATTAAAAATATAAAATGGGTTAAGTACAACCTGCGAGAGAAATTACATCAATTCATTTTATAACATTTAATGATTTACCTGAATTATAGTAATATGTTGTATCTTTTGATTTTGAAATAATATCTCACTCGTGTTCTATTTATTCACAGCCTCCTAACTTCTATAAAATTGTGTAAACAAATAGCAAATTGTTTTGACAGATGAAGGAGGTTTGAACAGGTGAAGTTGGTGTTGAGGAAAAGAAAATGTTTGTAGTGTACACAATTACGAAAAAGAGTTCGTCACAGGCAGCGGTCGAGTCAACATCGTGCTGTACGCAGTGACAGTATCCGTTGTACGTGGAGAGCGTGTGATTTTCTTTAGTTTGAGTGTTACTAGTGGACATTTTAGTGAACAGCTAATACTGCAAGAGTAGTATAAAACTGTTTCATTTTCCTCCCCTACGGAGGGATAAGTCGTGAAATGACCTCGCATCGGCATGACGCATCGGCTGAAGGGAAGGCCTCTGACTACAGAAGCCAACCCGCCTCAGGTCGCACTAACTGGAACAAAATCGTACAGAATTCTATGTATCCGTCCAAAGAACAAGGTTTGTTAATTGATGGGAAGGACTATAGCACATCACTAGAAAGGTATGTAGAAGCCTTAGCTACTATTGTTTCACCACGAAACATAATATACGCGTCGAAGATCTCGAACAGCAGAGTGTGCATCTTTCTCAGCAGTAAAGAACTAGTTAATGAAATAACAGATACATATAAAACCATTAATATTGATGGCAGTGATCAAAATATGCGACCATTTGTTAGTAAGCAGTGGCGAGTAGTTCTTTCAAATGTATATCCAATGATCCCTAATGCTATAATTGAAGAAGAACTTGATAAATTGAACTTAGTGCGAAGTTCACAAGTGTCATTCCTTCGAGCGGGTTTCGGAAAAGAAGAATTCACACATATTTAAGCTTTCGTAGGCAAATGTATGTACCGGAAGACTCACTAAACAAATTACCTGATTCTATAGCAGTTGAGTATAAAGGAGAGAGAAATTGGATTTATATATCTTATGGCAATATTAAATGTTATCAATGCAAGGAAGAAGGCCGTGTAGCAAGAAACTGTAAAATGTAGACAATATTAATTCACCAATAGCAACCAATAGCAATGTACAAGCAACAAACGTGAACATTGAGAACAAACACAACGATAATTCTACTTTTCATGAAGAATTTCCCCCAATTGAGACTGGGGTAGATCGGGAGAATAGCTACCCCCCTGCTCTAAAGCCCCCTGTACGTATAAATGTCCGTAGCAACGTACTCTCATTAAGTGAACTGATTATTCGTTCTTTTTACGCTACAAATTTAATTTTATAACCTACACAATTCTTTAACCAACGCATTTTTTTCACCAAGTGGTCCGCGACGTGCTACCGCACGTCGCTACCCGACGGATCCACGTACTACGTTCGCGAGGCCTTCCGGCCCTCGCTCTCGAGACCTGGTTCGCGCCTCCGCTGTCGCTCCGGCGCTCACGCTGTATTATATACCTCCCTCACTTTTAAGAGAATTTATTTTAAAGGGAACACTCACTTTTAAGAAAATTTCTTTTAGAGGGATAGTAAATAAATAGATATTAAAAATGTCATTTCCTACTAAGAAAATTTAAAAAATATAAAAGTAAAAAATATTGTACTCACGTCTAGTCTTTTTGTGACGTTCCGTAAATTGATACTATAGATGTTAAGAATATCCACATAATGTCACTAATACTTTTTTAACATGTTTTTTTCTCCACATATATTCAAAAAGATAAATCTGAAATTGGTCTTTGACGCCATGCCGAGGCAATTGGCGCTTCATTGCACTCCAAGTGCTTTCGATTGTATTGGTGTGCTCATTATTTTCATTTTTTTGATAATTTCATTTCTCTTCCACACTTCGAACATTCATGTCTACTTGCAATAATTCCAACATTCATACACTACTTAATAATTTCTAATTTTCCTTTAACAATGCAATTGAATTCACTAGAAATGCAATTAAAGAATAATTTCAAACTTACCTTTATCAATATATGTGGAGAAGAATGCATAAACCAAATGACTTTCATTAAATCAAACAAACGAAAGGAAAAAAACAATTGCTTAGAAACGTATGTGACTTAATGTAGACTCCAGGCCGTGTATTAGGCCGCACTAAATTCGCAATATGGCAGCTTGAAAGATTTCCTGTCGGAATAGCCAACTTATGAAACTATAACTCTGATCAAGTCTCTCGCTTTTGTTTTGTTTGTTGTCTCATTCACAATCCTCGCGCGGTCTCGAGTCTTGTCCACTGTTCAATAATACATGTTTCGTTTTTCAATATAATTAAAAGAGATGTTCATCTATAAACGAATATTAACTCTGTGAATAATTAAGTTAATTAAGAATTATCAACTATTGCGAGCTTAAGTGTTAAAAAGTGTCAAGTGCAAATGAAAAATACAACCTCAAAAATTATCTGCGGTCATAGTACTTCTATGTTATTAATGCTTTTGAGATGTGTGTCCAGTTCATTCACGTTTTGAACTGATAGTAATGAGTTTTATTGAACGCAAATAAATACAATTATTGAAGTTAATTAACGTGATATACATGGTAGTTTTTAAGTGAGCTAATGAATTGTTCCTAACAGTCCAGTTATGTCAATATCAATGCAAATGCATCCATTTAAATTATCTGTTCAATTATTCATTAGCTTTTAACAGTAAGTTCAAAAAATAATAATGAAAATAAAACCTTTTACCTTTAAGAAATACTAAATGGACACTTAACAAAAAACAAATAATGAACTACTGTAACTATTGCAATTAACTTTATTATTATTACTAAAGAAAACAATTGGAAAATAATCAATAAAACTAAAAAACCGCCTAGTACTAATAAATAAATAAATTGAACGATAAAACGCAAATAACGAAGAGCACCAAAACGCAAAATGCAAATCTTTAGCAACACTCTAAAGTAACAGAGCACTTCACTTGGATGGCTTTGAATGTTGGCGGAATCTACGGAAGCAGTCATTGTTTCATTGCAAACTTAAATTTTTGAAAATGTCCCTACCGCTTGAAGGTAATATACAGAGTGAGTCGCGCGCTCGGGGAAGGGAAGGGATCTTAGTATTTCAAGACTCAAAACATATTCCAAATATTCACTAAACTTGCCATTTTTCCCCTGAACTCTGCTTTCATCCTTCCCCATTTTCAAATATTTTATTACTTAAGGATTGAAAATATGGATTTGTCATATGTAGTATGTATTGAAATAAGATTGTTATTTAAATTTAATTTAAAGGGATATCATACCACAGGATATTAATGGGGTCTTGGAAACTAAATACAGTAAGAATAAATTAATAAGACTTTACAAAGAATATTGCATATTTTCAGCAAATAGTTTTATTGTTAATGATAATATAACAATACCTTGTGAAAACAAACAAATACAGAAAGATAATGATAATGACAAAAATAAAAATAGAATTCAAAAATACTAAATAAAAATACATTACTATTCAAATTACTTTAGAATGTGCTCAATATGACCACCATTCACAGACAAACACATCTGCAGGCGCTTTTGAAAAGATTTCTTAACTGCGACCAATGTTTCTTTTTTAACTTCAGAACATGCAGCTACAATGCGTCTACGCATATCTTGTGTTGTAGATGGAGCCTCTTGGTAGACGTGGTTTTTAAGAAAACCCTAAAGAAAAAAATCTAGTAGCGTCAAGTCTGGGGAATGCGCGGGCCAACACACAGTACCACCCATTAATATCCTGTAATATAAAACCCCATTAACTGGAGTAGAAGTAATAAACAATTTTATTACAATACATACTTACAATAAACCCTTATTTTTAACCCTTCCATTTCTTAAAAATAAGCTGAAAATAAGGAAGGATGGAACGCAGAGTTCAGGGAAAAAACTACAACAGTTTTGTGAATAATTGGAATATGTTTTGTGTCTTGATATACTAAGATCCCTTCCCTTCCTCGAGAGCGCGCTTGCTGGTGGAGCGCTGCGTGACCTTCTGTGGCGGTTGGTTACATTCAAAATATCCGTTAAGAACTGGTCGCAAAAGAATAAAAATTTCTCAAAAATCCTTATTTAACATATGACATTATGTATACCATTGGATTCGTCTTTTTACGCTCTTTATGATAGACTAAAAAATATGTATAGTTCCATTTAAAAAAAATCAAAGTTACCTCAAATATCTCATAAATACAAGTGATAAAATGAAATAAATGCACGTATCAGTTAGCCCTATTTTCTCATGCACTTCGTAAAACTACATTTCAATATCTTCAACCGTTCAAAAGTTATAGGAGGTGCTAAAGTTACGTGACTCACCCATACAGGGTATTTGTGTGACCGTTGGCAACAACTTTTGCCAACATAAAACGAAACGAAACTACCCTAAATCGAGTATAAATGTATGTTATCAACCGACAGTGACATTTTCAAAGTTGTCCCGTTAGTTCGGCTTTTTAGCTGGCCAGCAGCTAGCCTTGACGTAGGGGTAGCTATTCTCCCGATCAGCCGAGACGGAAGAACAACTAAAAGAACACTGTACAGATTACAAGTACATCTAGCAATAAAACATCTTAACTAACCCTGAATAGTTCGGAAGAAAGAACACATGAGTTTGCTAAACCTGCAAAAGAAGATAAACCGTGAAAACAACTCTGAAAACAAAAGTGAGAAAAGAACATTAGTGAACAGTTAGCTCCAGTTAAAGAAATATTAGAAGTAACCTCCAATGTTCTTAATTAAAACAACTCAAAGATTTTTGGAAGATACTTTACAGGAACTAGTAATGCTCTACAATTATCCCTTAACTAGACTAAGAAACTGATAAGTTGATTGCATTGCTTAGAGATATGTATCCATTGCTAGAGGACAGAGGTATGAAGTCTCGTTTCACGAGAATCATGAAAAGGTTGAAGGATCCAGTAGTTTCTGATTCCTCAAGAGCATCCTCGGAGAACAAAATGTTCTTAAAGTGAAGAAGCAGAATGAAAATATAAATTCTGCAATGGAACGTGAATGGCTTCCTGACACGATACGAGTTCTTCCAGAAACTTGAAAATGAGAAAACTTTGATATTTTCTGTAGACAGAATCTAATTTCAAAACTAACTATTGTAAGCATATCAAAGGTTTTAAGTGTTACTACAAAACAGATCGTTATGTGTGAATGCTAGTGGAGGTGTGGCAATTTATGTTCGTGAATCGATAGTGAGAGTGAGTGCAAATAACAAGTGATCTTGAAGTGGTTGTTGTCTCGATAAATATAGGAGCTAGGAACATCGTGCTGTGTAATATATACATTCCAAGGTCATTTCAACTGCGTAGCTGTGAACTTGAAAGTTTAATTCAACAAGTTAAAAAACCATTGATATTAGTAGGTGATTTTAATTGTCACAATGAACAATGGGGCTCAAATAGAACGGACACTAGGGGAAAATAGTAGGTGATTTTTCAGAGAAAGAGCCTTGTTCTATTAAATGAAGACAATAAGCCAACATACTTTAACGTGGCAACAGGAAATGTAAGCACTATCGACCTAAGTATGTGTACGCCGAATCTAGTAAGATATTTACAATGGAATGTTCTCGATGATTTATTCAACAGTGACCATTATCCTATCACCGTGACCTTCGAGGACACACCGGAAACTGAGGTTATTTATGCGCCCCGATGGATTTTTTCGAAGGCAAATTGGAGCTTATATCAGCGAATTATTGAAGAAAAAATTAATCAATTAAACAGTAATGATGATTCTGACTTCAACCAAATAGATGTAACTTAGATAGATTTGAAGAAATAGTATTGACCACCGCCAGAAACCATTCCGAAAATACTGGCAAAATAGGCAAAGGAAGTTACCGTGGTGGTCAAATGACTGTGAGTCAGTAAAGAAATATAAGCAATTGTTTAATACCTTTAGAGACAATACTGATGAAACAAAAAATCCGTTTCAAGTCTGCCAGAGCAAAAGCAAGAAAATAATAAAAGAGGCCAAAAGAAAATGGAGAATTTATTTCATCCATTAATTCAATACAAACAGCAAAGAAGCGTGGAAAGAATCAACGCCATAAATGGAAAATACAAAAGTACCAGCATTACGTCCTCTACACTTCGATGGTACCAACACTGACCCTTGTGATATTGCAAACAGCTTTGGGACATTATTTTCATCAAATTCCAGTGATCAAATTATGATAAAACCTTCATCAAGTACAAAGAAGAAATTGAAAATTGACCCGATCTTGAAGAAGTAAGCACAGTAGATAATGATATTCAACATTTAAACGCTCCTATCACACTCAGAGAACTACATGAAGCAATACGCAAACTTAAAAACACCAGTGCCGACCCTGATGGAATTCCTAATGTATTCATCAAGAAGATGCCTTCATCTGCAATAAAGTATCTGTTACATATATACAATCTGATTTACATTTACAATGTATTTCCTAAAAAGTGCGGCGCGGAGGTATGAGAGAGTGTATAGACACGTGTGCGACAAAGGCAGCGTGAGTGAAACTAACATAGCGATACAGCATCGGCGGGCTTAACAAACGAATTTGAAAGAACTGGAAACGAGGACGGCTGCTGATCTGACCACATTATACATGCTGGTGTAATGCAGTTTTTCTTAATACTTTATCTCTCGAGGTGCAAGTGCATAGTTTCGTTTCCCACAATAAAGACTGCTGTTCTATCAGAAATACATGTTGCAACGTTCCTTTTCCTTCCCCACTCCGTCTTCTTCCTAAAAGTATTTTAATTATCTAATCTTAACTACTGTATTACATTTCTCCCAAATTAGGAGTACCACTGAATCGTTCGTGCTGATTGCATAACTGACTAACGACGTGACTATGGAGGAAACGACAGAAATTTATCTGTGTGTTGGAAATTCCGTTAACTTTTTATTGCATGATTTTTTACTTTTACTTGTAATAATTATTTCTTATTACATTTATTTCTTTTAATTGAGGGAAAAATAATAAAAAACATTCAAAATTAAATATTGCTTGAGAAAACACAACACTAAATTGGGTTACTCCTCCAAACCAATGTGCTATATTTCACAATTAAAAAAAACAACTTGTTTTTCTAATCGTTTATGTATTAAAAAAATATCAAGCAAGTCAATAAAATAAGTATCATTCGTATGTTAGTTTGATTATTTTCCTGAAAACGTTTCGTTTCTGATATACGGAAACAGTATGTTACCAGGAAGTTCCGATTTACGACGCCACTAGATTACGATCACTTCATCTCGTTATCTTCTCGCGTTTACCGCCTAATAATGCGTGAAGCACAGGATGAGCATCATGTGTAATATAAAATAGTTCATAATTAAATTGTTAGAATGCGATTGATGAAAAAAATTATGTTACAATCGAGTTACACTATGCAATAAAGGATTAATATGGATGCGACTTAATATACCGACCGCATGTAATGACTCAAAAAAATCATGAATCAAAATCAACTTTGATTCATTTGCTATTCGTAGACTATCACTATAGTGTTCATCAATTCTATAAATTGTAATACAAAAAATTGTATCACAACAATAACGACACAGTTCTAATTTCTTGACAAATAACACTCATGCATACTCCAGTCATGCTGAATATAATACTTGAATTCTGGAAACTTAGCAACACATTCACACTGAGCTCACTAAGCGCAATACTTGATCTTAATGCGACCCTGCAGTACCGACTGCATGTAAGCGACTCTGACAGCTCGATGTCCTGTCGCCACACATAACTACATTCACGCAACCACCTACATAACAGATAAATGAAATCTCAAACCAGTAACTCTTACCGACAGGCGGTGACACGTCTTGATATCATTTTCAAATTCTTTGCCACACGTGAACCTTATCGCCACCGCGACTTCATGTGAGTCAAACGAGCGGCGACGCTGAACCCTGACTGTGAGAAAGTAAACAAATCCTCGCATGTTGATTGCTTCAGAGCAGATCACGTGACGGACCACAACACATGGCGAGAGAACTGTCCCAGTCGCTTATACGCTGCCACTGTAGATTTTGGTATTCGTAGAAAATACTGCTACAAACTCAAACGAAAATCTAGCCGGCGGCGCTAGCCGAATTCGTTTACTACGCTCCGTGAAGTCACGAAGGTTAAGCGAATTCGAGACTCGCGGGTTTGTGGTTGGGTGACCGGTCAGGAACCCCGGGATCTAATGGCGTCGAGCCCCTGGCCGAAGGGATAAAAGGCTCTGACTGACTGCGACGTGACGAGACTTGACAAATATACTAATTAACGGAGGACTACTCCAAAAAATAAAGCACATTAATGGAGGATTACTCCCCAGAGCAAAGCGCTCAACGCCCCTTAAGGGGCTTGGAGACACGTTGCGTCAAGGTGTAGACGCAACAAATTAATCATGAATCAAACTCAATATTGATTCATTGCTATTCGCAGGCTATCACTATAGTGTTCATCAATTCTATAAATTGCAATACAAAAAATGTATCACAACAATAACGACACAGTTCTAATTTATTGACAAATAACACTCATGGATTCTCCAGTCATCCTGAATATGACACTTGAAATTCTGGAAACTTAGCAACATTCACACTGAGCTCACTAAGCGCAATACTTGATCTTAAATTTATTTTTTCAATTAGCTTCGACGGCCTTTATTATCGTATCACATCAGCATTGACGTTCATCAGGGTTCATTATCACTAGAGACAGGATTTCCATGCAAATGCATGTTTTTATTTAAGCTTCGTAGAGATTTCAAACTTTGTTAATATGTTTCATAGAAAACTTGTTTATAAAATGCATACATTTTCCGAGCATGTTTGCATGTTTTGGTAGGTTTTTTTTTTTTGAGAAATACATGCATAATGCGTGTTTGGACGTTTTTTAAATTAATTCTGCATATTTAGACGTCTACATAGCATATTATGTACTGAATCAATGGCGCAAATTATAGCAAATTCAGCCCCAGTTGGCGCGCCATTTGTAACAAACTGTCTGATTTAATTTTTAAATCTAATATTTCCTCTGCCCTTCTAATATTAATTCAAGGTAACCCGTTCCAAATTTATAAAAGAATATGGGCGCCAGGAAAAGATTACGTTAATTCAATTATTAAAATTACTCTTCAACTGCTACTTCCATTAAATTAATATCCGGCTAACTGGGTCGATGGGTCTTATAAGAAATAATCGCTATTGCCTACTAATAGCCGATTATTCGATCTGCCATCTGTACAGAGTGGCCGAGGAATCTGAAAAGCAAACATACATTTCTAGCTACTCAATTGCTGGAATTGGCTATATGAAAATCATCTTTTCTATTCACAGAAACTTGTAAGTTTATTCAATGTTCCTTGTTAACAATACGAAACTTTTGGTCATGACCGGTCTCAAACCTTATATTGCAGTACCCGTCTTCGCATGCTATTGACCGATGTCGCCGCGTAGAACCATTTTCAATCTTTCCCGGTGTCGATGGCTCCAGGTCTTCTTTTCTTCCGTTCTGGCACAAGTGTACTCAAGTCACTGATCCTCACCGCCTGATAAGTTGATAAGACTTAATTAATTTTCCTTTTAAAAGTTCCCAGTTCTTTCTACACGTATACTTAAAATATTAAAGTTCAGCAAACTATTATCTGCTTCAAATACTCCCAGTCCTGTTGCCGACAAATTCACCTAAGTTCACAATTCTAGTTGCTGCACTCGAAATTTTTCAAAGTTCCAATTTCCGCATCTTCCATCAATATTCTAAGTCCGACAATCATACGCTCCAAAGTAAATTCTCAAACATCCAACATCCATTGTCTCACACGATCCACACAGCACCACGGCATAAGTCGGAATGCCTCCATATTCCACTCTTTCAGCCCATCAAAACTCGGTCCGTCTTTCTACTGTTTCTTGTCAGAAAAAGTTCCATGCCTAGCCAATCCCTCAATTACTTACAAATTCAACTAGCCGCGCCCCAGACTGTCATTGCTTTCCCGGCCAATCCCCAAACAGTTTACTTTATCAACTAGCCGCGCCCCGTGGTTCAAAACAATGAAGTTTGTTGCCCTTACGACAACTCGTCTACCGTTGCTATGCCACCATATTTACATATGTCTATCCTTACAATTCATCCTGTTTACAATAAATGTGAAGCAATACAAGGTATTGGTATGTCACAGTACTTTTTATTATTTCTCTGCATAATTTGTGAATAATAAAACTGACGCATATTTTGTATAAATAGTATGTTGATCTTAGATCCTGAGAGCACGCAGTGGTGTTCGGTGCTTATTGTTATACTATCTTTTTAACCTTCCGGTACATTAATTGGATTTGCGACGCGAGTACACGTGCGGGGAGCAACGATCGCGAAATGAATTATCAACGCCATATGATACGTCGCAAAGGATAAATACACGAAACCAAAACTCAACATCCTTTGCTAACTGACCATGGGAGAAGAAAATAATCAAGAGCGGGCTATCCGCTGGCGTGCAACAGATGAGTAACACAAGTCTCTTAATTGTGAAGTTAAGTATAAAATGGCTTCTTCCAAAAAGGCTTCGTGTGCAAAACGTCTCAAACAATTGGGAACAAAGATTGCGTGGAAGATGGATGGAAATAAAATTTATTGCAATTGCTTTAATAAAGAAGTAAGTAGGTTACACTGCAAAAATTGATCAATTACAAAAATATATCTACTGATGGTAGTTTTCTAGTCGAAATGTTTGGTGCTAAAGTCTAATGTTGCTGCAAGAATTACTTAATTGGAAGTACTGAAACTCAGAAAATGATAAAACAATGTCAATGATATAGAAAATTAAACATTAATTTTTCTGGAAGTAAAAATAATTATATTCGGGATATTATTAATAATTTTTTAGCAGTTTTGAGATTTTTCTGTAATTGTTTTGTAGAAACTAGTGGAGTCCTTAAACATTATTGAAGACATGAAAGTGTCTGGAATTAATATTTGGAGATTGAGGTGAGATTGCTAAGAAGAAATTACATAAAGTGTCAAATACAAATCACGACTTGAAATTTCTCCAAAATGTAAAAATCATTATTTGTAGAGAAAAATCAGAAAATACAGAATTTGACCTTACATTGGCTTAGATTTCGTGCGAATGCTCCAATTATGTTTTGTGACGTAAAATGTTATTTTCTGCATTCAAAAACATTTTTTTCTGACAAAAGAGTGAATGACACAGAACAGTTTTGAAAATTTGCTAATTGTTTACTTTTACAAAAGGCAATATAATTGAAAATTTAAGTAAAATATAATTTGATTGCGCATGTTTTGCCCATTTTTACCCTGCATCATGCATATTTGGCTATTTGATAGTACATATTTGCATGCATGTTTTAGTATTTGATAGTGCATGGAAATGCTGTCTCAAAATATCACAAATACCACACCCGGAAAAATATTTAGTTACGCTAACATTTTGTTATACTTCCGAAATTTCACACTCTTTCTAATAAAATATATTTCATTACTCGTTTTTGACATGAACCATTTTGTCATTGTCTCCTCACAAGCAAGCATACTTAGCATTTTCATTTCCATCTGCTGTTTTCCGAGTGTGTTTACCAGTGCTGTTTTCCAAGAAAAATGTTAAAAGTTACTCTGACCGCCCTGTTGTCCAGATCTAACATACCTCTACAAAGCATAAATCTAAAAATGATATGCTAAGGTCATCGATATCTCAATTTTCTTCCCTTTGAAATTACTAGAATGTATTTAGTTTATTCTGAGCATTCAAATGATTAAAGACCACGCGTTCCGTAGCATTACTGTAGAAACTCAGCACTGGATATTACTCTTATTTTTATATATTAAAACTATTCCTGAATCTGTATCATTCAAGTCAAGTTCGTGTATTCTAACATGTCTGTGCAGAAAGTGCAATGTTCAGGAAGTGCAGTGCAATGTGCAGGAAAACGTTCGAACTACATTAATAGGAAAACTTCCATAGCTTCTTACACCATTTTAATTCGTAAATGACTATTCACATTTCGCACTAACAATACGAATATAATGTCATATCAAATTCCGTAATGGGCTGTAAAAGTACCAGAGGAAGCACAACTTTATAATGCTTGTGGACCACTCGTTTAAGAAACATCTCATGGAGAGTCACTGCGACAAAATACGATTTCTTACAATGCCATACCCAAGAAAGAAATATGTAACAAAATTTGTAACACATTTATTGTTATAGGTATCTTGCGTTTTCTCTTTTTAAATTTCTTGGTGCAAATTTTGGCAAAATTAATGAGATTTTCACAAGAAAAATAAAGTCATGTTAATTTCTCCAGGAAGGAGCGTCACATCTCAGTACCCTGCTCATTGTTACTAGACGCAAATGTTGATCATTGAACTTATCACAACTGTAAAAGTTGCTAAATACAATTTTGACTCAAGCATACTCCTTCAGAGCCATCACCTGACCCGGTCTGAAAGATGGCTAAAACTGCTGCTCTTTTTTCCGCGGTCGTACAACATGCAAAATTCACCCTTGAAAACTCCCAGGCACCAGTGAATCCCAGTTGATTGACACCTTGCACATCATCTTATGTCAACACGTCTATCACAACACAGAGTCAGACTTTTTCGAGCGAAATGTGGAAATAAAAAGATCGGCTCTAGTTTCCGAAGCTGTTTAAATATTATTCTGCGTTTAACGACCAGAGCGGAGCTACAGATTGAAGAATCTGTCTTTTCTGAAAAAAATTATTCCCTTTCACTATAATCTTCTCTCGTTAAGTCAGGAAGTGAATTGACAGGGGAATACCGGGCATCGTTTCCTCCAGAGAGTTGATTGTCTCCTAATGGATAAGTTTTAATTTATCCCCAAAATACTTGTCAGGGTAAATCCATATTGTATGAGTTTCACACTTTCATGTACTTAAATGTAGGATCCAAATGACACTATCCATTATACGATCGTTGCCTCCTAAAAGTTTGAATCTTACCATGAGAAGAAAATTGCCAATTCTCACTCTAGATTAAGCTCCCGTTTATAAACATTTACGGACTCCCAGACCTCCCGGTTAGAGGCGCTACAGTGACATCAGTTGATGCACTGAGCTACCGTTCCCGGTAGCCGCTTCGTTTAAACACGTGCTAGTAAATGTAAATGGGCATATTGACCCCGAACGACGCACGGTGGTCTGAACGGGGCCGAAATGCGCGCATAGGATGTTAAGTTAAATAACTATTTATTTAGTGGATTTAAAACGGTTCTTTAAGTATAAATCTATTGAAACATGTTCTAAGTGTAAAATAATATTATTCCTCATAATTCATTTTGTTTATTTATTTGTCAAAAAAGTACTATTCTTTCAACATTATTGAAGATGAATAAAACCTTCATTTATTTGTTCAGAAGTAAAGAAAAGGTTATTATAAGCATTTATTCCGTGACTCAAGGGAATATGTGTTGAAACTTAGAGATAGTGTATAAAAAGTTTTTAACAATAGTTTTCAAAAGTAGAAAAACCGTAAAAATGTTCTTTAAGTAGTAAAAGGAATAAATAGTATATACTAATAGTAGTAGTGACTTACACTGTAACAATTGTACTACACGTTTGCCATTTATAATGTAAAATAATAATTAATCATTTCATATTATTTCACTATTATGTTACTTAACCTGTCAAGAGGAGGCGCACGGATTCTTTGGACCAAAAGCCGGAAAGTAATGTGTTTCATGATATGGAAATGCCAGAGACCTGGCCGCCTGAGTTGGCTTCCTGTGAGACTTGTGAGATCTTCACGTCCCTTGAGTCTTATGTTTAGCAGTCGCGGTTACGCATATGCAGAGGTCATTTCCTGTCCGGATCATTTCACCCTGCGCGCCACCTCTGACATGACATGCAGCGCTGACGCTTCGACTGCTGATTGCGCGTCCACCGAGGGAGGCAATTCGGGGCAACGAAGAAGTATTTACACTTGTTCATTTCAAGTCATATATTTATTTCACGGAGATGTTTCTGTTTTTTTATAATGGTCCGTCAATGACCACTTAGTTAATAGAAATGGCACTTTCTTTCAACGCACTTCAAATATAATCGATCGCCATTTTCCACAAGGCAGGCTGAGGCGACTCTTATTAACGAAACTAGTTTATCAAATGTCCCCTTAATAACATTTATTAATTTCATGGACGTGTTTTTAGTTATTTTTGTGTAATTGCCCGTCAAAAATCACTTACTATTGGTAAGGCGCTTTCTTTCAATCCTTATTATGGAAATTTTAAACGGTCGCCATTTTAAAACAGGCAAGCCGAGGTGACTTTTGTTAAGGAAAAAACATCAACAAATGTCCAATAAATAATAGTTATTAATTTTACAGAAATTTGTTAAGTCGTTTTCGTATACCTGTCCGTCAAAAATCACTTAGTTTTGGGAATGGCGCTTTTTTAAAAACCGCGTTATGTAAATTAGAACGGTCGCCATTTTAAAAGAGGCTAGCCGAGGTGGCTGATATTATCCAAAAAATATTAACAAATGTCCATTTAATAGTAGTTATTAATTTCATGGAACTGTTTTTACTTGCTTTTGTTTAATTGCCCGTTGAAGATCACTTACTTATTAGAAATGGCACATTCTTTCAAAGCTGGTCAAGCAATGTTTAAACCTTCGCCATTTTCGAAAAGGCAGGCCGGGGCGACTGTTATTAACAAAACTATTTTCTCAAATGTCCCCTTAATAATATTTATTAATTTCATGGACGTGTTTTTAGTTGTTTTTTTTTTTGTAATTGCCCGTCAAAAATCACTTATTTTTGGTAAGGCGCTTTCTTTCAATCCTCATCATGTAGTCTTTAAATGGTCACTATTGTTAAACAGGCAGGTCAGGGCGGCTGTTTTTAACGTAAAAACATCAACAAATGCCCAATTAATAATAGTTATTAATTTTAAAGAAGTGTTTTTAATCGTTTTTGTGTAATTGTCCGTCAAAGATCACATAGTTCTGGGAATGGCGCTTTTTTCATCCTCGTGATGTAAACTATAAATGGACGCCATTTTGAGAGACGTTGACCAAGACGGTTGTTATCAATGTAAAAATATTTACAATTGTTCACTTAATAACATGCATTAATTTGGCCGAGATGTGTTAAGTTGTTTTAATGTTATTGCCCGTCAAAATTCACTTATTGTATGTTTCAGTTCTACAGATCTCAATTTCCAATGTTTAAATTGATTGAAAAACACAGAAATTTGGCAAATTGAAAGAAGGAATAATTTTGAAAAGTTATTGAAAATGATATGTAATTAATGAAAATCTGTAAGTTGAGAAGATAATAAATTTTCAAGAAGTAAACGATTTCGGTATTATGTCCGGAGGTAATGGTGCTCTTTCCAAACACTTAATGCAAACTTTAAACGGTGGTAATTTCGAAAGGGGCAGATCGCGGCAGCTGATCTCAACTGAAAATTGTTGAATAATGTTCACTTAAAAATATATATTAATTTTGGGGATGTGTTTTGGGCTGATTTTTTTTAATCGCCTGTGAAAATTTACTCATTCAAAAGAATGAGCAGTTTTTACATACCTTAATTACGTAACAATTAATTTAATGAAAAATAAAAAAATCACACTGAAACTACTTTAATATATTTAGAAAGGTATATTAAAGTTCATATAATTTCTGGAAGTTGAAAAGTTCATTAGGAAAAAAGTTATAAACAATCAAAGATAGGTATATTTTCACTGCTTGGGTAGCTGAATTTTTCTTCGGCTGAAACGCTTGGCTTTGAGGGCGTCGTATGGCTGTAAGCATTGATGAAAATTATTATTTTTCCTGGTTTCTAGTCATTTGAAGTATGTAGAATTGACATTTACCAAGAAATAACCGTTTTTCACAAAATAAAATTTCGTGCCTATGCGCGCGTTTCGGGCCTCTTCAGACCACCGTGCGACGTCTTCTGATGGTATCCGGAAACATTGGCTATCGGTCGAAGATCTGTTTCGTTTGATTTTGTCGGTTCCATTCGCCTGAAATCAGCTGGAGAGTCAAGGCCATCTATAATCAAGACTACTTCCAATACGTGTAGATGGTCTTGAGCAAGCTTCTCGCAAATGTTTCAAACAATGGAATGCGGAATTATGAGGATATTCGGACGATTTCGGGTGCAACATTCGGGTGCTTTTCGGATGAAATAAGTCGGACGATTTCATTTGCAGTCGTCCGGTAGCGATATTTCAGATGCATTGTGAACTTAGACTAAGGAACTAGTGATCCACAGCACATACTTTCTCGCATTATTCCTAAATTTGCAATAAAATTTCGAAAAATTCGGACCCACGCCATTATTTTAAGCATTCCTTCTACCCTGAAAAAAAGAAAGAAAATATTTCGAGAGAGTTTTGAGAAAAAAAAAAATATTTGTTCGAAAAATGCCGAATTATTCAAATGTGAATCGGGGAATATCAAATTTGACGAAAATCAGCTAAACGGTTTAGGCACTGGCGTTGACCACATACGGACAGACAAACGGACGGACAGACTGACTCACAAATGAACAGACGCCTCGCCGTCAATCAATTTTTCGGTATCAAGGACCCCAAAAACATGAATTCTGACTAAATCACGTGTTGAAGAATTTTTTTTCTATATTCAGCAACCACTTTGTCGTTACCAGGGCCCGGCAAAACTGTTTATCTGCCGAAAATTCGCCATTCTCCGGCGCTGGATTACGAAACTTTCTCTTCTTACGAAGTACTTGGTAAGGGCAAGAAAGTAAAAATTGACCGCTGGATGCAATGAGGATGCACCCGCGAGCGCCGCCATCTAGCGGCAGGCTGCACGGTCGTGGGGGAGGATGAAATTCGCGTGCACGCCCGCGCGCCGGATGTCGCGTATTAGGCCCCGGGCCTCCCGAGCTCTACTGCGCAGCGGTTTGCTCGCTGGTGACTCACGAGCGTCGGCGACGCGACGAGGAAGAAATCTATGGTCCTAATTGCGCATGCGCGCAGAAATTAAGGGAAAACTAAGCAGCCTTTGAGAATAGTCTGAGGTTTCGTTAGTTAAACTCCAGGCCGTGTATTAGGCCGCACTAAATTTGCAATATGGCAGCTTGAAAGATTTCCTGTCGGAATAGCCAACTTATGAAACTATAACTCTGATCAAGTCTCTCGCTTTTGTTTTGTTTGTTGTCTCATTCACAATCCTCGCGCGGTCTCGAGTCTTGTCCACTGTTCAATAATACATGTTTCGTTTTTCAGTAGAATTAAAAAGAGATGTTCATCTATAAACGAATATTAACTCTGTGAATAATTATTAAGTTAATTAAGAATTATCATGATCAACTATTGCGAATAAAAAAAAAAAAAATAAATAAAAAAAAAAGTGTTAAAAAGTGTCAAGTGCAAATGAAAAATACAACCTCAAAAGTTATCTGCAGTCATACTTCTATGTTATTAATACTTTTGAGATGTGTGTCAACAGTTCCTTCACGTTTTGAAGTGGTAGTAATGAGTTTTATTGAACGCAAATAAATACCACAATTATTGAAGTTAATTAACGTGATATACATGGTAGTTTTTAAGTGATCTAATGAAATGTTCCTAATAGTCCAGTTATGTCAATATCAATGCAAATGCATCCATTTAATTTATCTGTTCAATTATTCATTAGCTTTTAAAAGTAAGTTAAAAAAAAAAAAAACATTAGTGTAAGTAAGTCTTCAATAACTTATCCATTGTTACCAGTGACAGTCTTTGAATACGTGTTATCGTCAAAGGTTCAATATAAAGTATAGACCCAGATGTTAGGCTATCCATTATTTTCCAGTTATAATTAAAATGAATTCAGAAAAAATAATAAATATAATATAATTAATTTAAAACCAGAAATACTAAAGGGACACTTAACAACAATAACAAAAATGAACTACTATAACTATTTCAATTAACTTTATTATTATTACTAAAGAAAACAATTGGAAAATAATAAATAAAACTCAAAAACGCCTAGTACTACTAAATAAATAAATTGAACGATTAAACGCAAAGAACGAAGAGCACCGAAACGGAAAATGCAAATCTTTAGCAACACTCGTAAACTAACACAACTTCACTTGGATGGCTTTGAATGTTGGCGGTATCTACGGAAGTAGTCATTGTTTCATTGCAAACTTAAATTTTAAAAAATGTCCCTACCTCTTGAAGGTAATATATTCAGGGTATTTGTGTGACGATTGGCAACAACTTTTGCCAACATAAAACGAAACGAAACTACCCTAAATCGAGTATAAATGTATGTTCTTATCCGACAGTGACATTTTTCAAAAGTTGTCCCGTTAGTTCGGCTTTTTAGCTGGCCAGCAGTCTACCCAGGATCTCAGTACAAAAATAATGAACAATTTCAATTTTGTCTAAAAAAAATCTAATGTTTGATTGTGCTATTTCCATCCCGCGCGTACCGACAGAATTCTCAAAACTTAGTTCGTCACTACTTAGAACTCAACTGACGTCGTGCGATATCAAGGAAACAAGAAAAGGCTGTTCACCATTAAATATTTTCTATATACATTTTGTGTTATGGAATGTATTGTTTGATATTCTTGGAATGTAAAGAACTGTTGTACAGTTTATTCGTTTACACGATGTTACTGCAATATTCCTAAATATTGTTTTTGTAAAATATTTGATATGGGAGTATTTAATATAAAATGTGTTATATGAGAATTTTATTTGTTGTTCTGGAGGAGTGTGTGCTACTTTTTTAAAAATCATTTTGTGTGGTTTTGTTCAGCTGAATTTTTACTGTCTAATTACTAATTTCGCATGGGTGCGCAAATTGAGAGAAAACTAAGCAACGATTTCGTTACATATCCAGGAACTCAGGAAAAATTCAAGAGAAATTAAACAATTAAAAATGAAAATATTTGATTGTTATGCCGCCTTTTCTCAAAATGACGTACAGAATTATCATACTCAGTAAACCATTCCTTACGGTATAGCTGACATCACGCAACAGCTAGGCCCCGAAGAAAAGGCTGTCATTAATATTTGCCCTTCACATGTTGCCTTATACAGCTTTAGTTTTTTTAAAAAATATTTTTGATGTCGAAATAACTATTGCATTGCATAAATACTATACTATGTTTGTGTAGTATTAGTGACAACTGTTTTTATAAAATATTTAATGTATTGCAGTGTTTTATTTACTGTTCTGAAGTGTATGTGCTACTTTTTGGAAAACCATATTGTGTGATTTTGTTCACGAGAATCTTTACTGCTGGTGCTCCCTTCTAAAATCCTATTGGCAGTTGTATTTATACAATTATTTTACACCACCTCCATTCCAGTTTCCACTACATAACGGTTAAGGAAGGTAATTGTCAATAGCAGAGCTATTGACAAGGTCTTCACCGCCTTGCTGCCACTTCATGCTTGTGACCTCTGGGGTCATCGTTCTTTACCCGTTCTGTTTAGGTGTTCATATATTTTATGAATTATGTTTTGGAAAGTATTAGTAGTGTTTGGACCCAAATTTGCCTCATGCATTTATTTCTTTTTCACTTCATCCCTTAATATCATGAATATATTGCACTTTTTTATTATGAAAAAAGTACGTGACCTTTACATATTTATTTTAAGGCCACATTAATGTAAGTATGTCTGAGCTGGTATTGACGTTTCATAGTTTCTTCTTGCGACAGTTGCGTTCCCAAAGGAAGCAAGCGTGGTCCGTTGCAAGAGACCTTAGCTTTTTCTAATGGCGGCCATGAACGGGGAGCGGGCGCGCTGTTAGCACGTGTCGGAAGGAGAAAAATACTTTACGTTGACCGTGCATAATTTGAATACAATCTAATCTATAAAACAACGATTTGTTTGAGGAATAATATATTTTTTTAACCCCGTCATTTATAAAGAACATAAGCACCACGGTTTTATATGTTCGTTTATTTAGCTTCCTTTTGGACACTTTATTCTTTTGAGTTTTCAATTAAAGTAGAAAGTCGAATCATCATCTGTATGGTAGATGGAAACGCAAGGTCGTAAGGTTTTTCGTGTGAAGTTTTCGCTGGAAATCTAAAGGGTTCATGTTTTAAGAAAATATTGACCGTAAGTCCGGTCTTGCTGGCCAATGAGCCGGTCTAACTTTTCATACACTATTTAAAATAAACATTCAAAAAATTTGAAGATAATATTAGATTAATCGATTAATGTAATGCACATTAATCAAACAATGTAATTTATCAATCAGATATTACTCGATTGTTTTAATTTTTGTTCTTCCGTATTATATCTCTCCAAAAGTAGCGAAGCGGGCTCCAGTGCCGGAAGCTCTATACTTGGGTTTTTCTAACGAGGCGGTTTAGGGTAGTATCTACAAGATGGAATTCGGCACGACTTTTTGAGTCATTCGCAGTCCCGCCGCTAGAGTCGCTTAATCTTCAGCACTGCTTGATGCAGTCGCGATCATGCGACATCTTGCGGCAGGACTGATGACTCAAAACGCCGTGCCGAATTCCATCTTGGAGATACTACCCTCAGCCGCCATGTTAGAAAAACTCAAGTATAGCTCTCTCTCCGTTCGCGACGAACGGATTTCAACTGGTGTGTGTAGAGACCCTAGGTTCAGAGAGGAGCGTTTCCTGAGCGGCTACCACCAGTAAATATTTTTGCCCGATAGACCCGCCGCCGGGCAGCATTCAGAAGTTGGGAATAAATGGTAGTCATTGGAAGTTGTGCTTTATGATTGGAGTAGATTAATGGTTCCCTAAACACACAAATCGCACTTCCCTCCCACTGGACATAAAATGGCGGAATGGTCGGTGCAAAGGCATGCGCTACTCTCTGGGTCCAGGGACGCTGGTCCTGAGCGCGCGTGAGCGTTGCGTGTGCGCGTGCGCAGCTACGTGTCGGGCGTGACGTTGCCAGCGCGCCGGCCGAGGTGTACGTGTTCGGCGGCGACTTCGCGCTGGCGGCGCTGGGGCTGGCGCTGGCGGCGGCGGTACACGCGGTCGTCTTCCTGCCCACCCTGCACCAGCTGCGCCTCTCACTGCCTACGAGGTGCGCACGCAGCCTCCCTCAACTCCTGCCACGAACTTTTTACATATACTCCATCATTGAACTATTCCAGGACTATTCAGACCTATTCCATTGAATCCGTTCCCAACTACCATTTAACTACGCAAGGACACCACTGACTGTTGCATGACGTTGCCATTGGAAAAAAAAGGAAGAACTCCACTATTGAACTATTCCAGGAACCCCACCATGAACTCCTTCAAGGACTTCACGATTTAACTATACCAAGGACATCGTCATTGAACTATTCTATATTCAACCATTTGTCCCTGTCCCTAGGGAGGCATCGGAACATGAAAAGTAGAACCACTTTTTAAGGAAATATTTTAAAATCCTTTTATTTAGCGTAACAGCCATGGTACAACCAGGATTTTTCTAATGACTTTCTAAATCTTTCTATTAGTGTTGTGTGCAGCCTAAGTGATGTTTTATAAAGAACATTTTATGTATTTTGAATTTAAATTTTATATTGATTTTTTAATTTACAACATTTCATAACGGAATAAATTGAGATGAAGGGTTTTTCGTTACTATAGAATATTGTAAACACTATGTGAATACTATGTGGTCATCGGCTGCTGGGGAAAGTGTGAGACCCTTTCCTAGGTACTTCACTGGTAACTAACTCACAATGGTAATAATAAGTTTATTTTAAACCTGAAGTTGGGCGACTTCTATTAGGTCAAATATAGTATTTGAATTTGCATTATTAGGAGGCTGAAATTCGACAAAGAGCATACCTAGGTGGGGTTGAATTCAATTCTCCAACAGAACGTAAATGACGGCTGCGATAGTATCAAACAGGCTACCTTTATTCCACTAAATCTTGAAGGTCTTTTGGTATTTTCAGGCAGACATTTATTTTTATATACATAAAATAAAACAAAAAGTTTGGAATAGTGATATCATTATAAATTAGATTATTAAAAATATAAATTGGAGTAAGTACAACCTGCAAGATGAATTACATCAATTAATTTTATAAAATTTAATGATTTACCTGAATTATAGTAATATGTTTTATCATTTGATTTTGAAATAATATCCCATTCCTGTCTTTTTATTCACAGCCTCACAACTTCTGTAAAATTGTGTAAACAAATAGCAAAATGTTTTGAAAGATGAAGGATGTTTGAACAGGTGAAGTTGGTGTTGAGAAAAAGAAAATTGTTGTAGTGCAGTTGTTGTCTAAAGATATTATGGGGTTATATAGTTTCCTGAAAGTATTTCTCTGTCATAGTATTAACTGTTTGTTTTAGTAATTGTATATAAAGTTTCTTTAGTAATCCTGGAATGATATTTTGATTCTTTATTTAATATAGTAGGATTAAGAAAATCAAATTGATGATTATTGTCAAATCTGTGTTTTTTCATGTTATTTTAATATTCTGGTCCTACGTAACAGCAATTACATTGTAGACATTTTAAGGAATATATTACATCTTTTAGTTCTAATTTAGAGACAGGATCTTTTTTGTTTTATATAGTATGTATTTTTTTTAATATAGAATTGCTTATTTTGATATTGTATTTTCATGAACAAAAACCAGTTGAAAATTAATCAACGGAATAAAGGGTAGTTTAATATATTGGCAATATTTTGAATTATTATCCGAAATATTAAGTCTGGTATGTGAATTTTTCGTAATTGATTGATTGATTTTATTTATTTATAGCCGCATCAACTACATATGGTTATTAGCGACTACTTTTATAATTACACAGTCAGTACAAAATAACACAGTAACTCAGAATTATACATATATGGTTAAATACTATTATAAACTTCAATTTCTCTTATAAAGCTAATGAATTTAATGCACTGTTCTTTGTTATTGAGGTCTTTAGGAGAACTTAAATTGTACTTCTTTCTTGAACTTCATATTTAGGGCATGCAAACAAATGTTCTACTGAAAGAGAAATCTTGCATGAATTGCAGTTATCAGCATCAGTCCTGTTCAATAAGTGGCTGTGAGAAAATTTTGTGTGTCCTATTCTGCATCTTGTCAAGACAACCTGATCGTTTCTGCAAAAGCTGACCGTTGGATTATCATCTTCAAACTTTATAACTGATCTTAATTTGCACCCCTGTAAGTTGTTCCATTCATTAGTGTCAAGATCAGCTAATTTGTTCTTGACTTCTGAGATATTCTTGATAACTTACTGGTATATCACTTCTAACTACGCTTCGTGCTGCTTCTTTAGCTTTTCTGTCTGCCAATTCGTTTTCTGCAATGCCAACGTGCGAAGGTATCCAGCTCAACGCTTTTTCTTTGCCCTCCCTGCTTAGTTGGTTGATTTTTCCAATTATCTCTTGGACCAATACATTATCAATAGATAGATTCATTATAACAGATACAGCACTTTTAAAGTCTGTTATTATCATAAATCTCTTTTGATTGGCCCTTGTAATGTATGTAAGGGCCTCTACTATGGCATATAGTTCACTGGATATCACTGAAAAGTCATCAGGTAATTTTTTGGTGATCACCTCACATGAAGCTATTACTGCGCAACCTACGTTGTTTAGATTCTTTGAGCCATCAGTATAAATTGTGTTGTAATCATCATATTTTGCTAGTTCATTTCTTATTTGGACACAGATTTCACGAAGATTTGCATTCTGCTTTTTAGGGATGTTCGCCAATTCAATAACGTTGATGTCTCGTATTATCCAAGGAGCATAGTCAGGTAAGGTCGTATTCCTAAGGAGTGGAGGCTCATTCTTTTGGTGCACTCATTCTTTAAATTCTTGATATGTGGAACCCATGTCATCTTTTCATCTAAAATCATTCCTAAGATTTTAATTTCCTTACTCTGTTCCAACTTATGTTGTCCTATTTTCAACTCAATGTTTCTTCTAAAAGATCGTTTCCTAGAAAAAATTATGAACGTGGATTTTGTCTTGGAAATCTTGAGCCCAGTTTTCTTTGAAAATTCCATGGCTGCGTCTAAGATGTTTTGCGCCTTTTTTTCTAATGATGTAATATCTTTGCCAGGTATGCTAATATTGCTATCATCCGAATACATATTGATGACAGCTGGAGGTTTAATTTTTTCTTGGAGGTCATTGATGATAAGTAAAAATAGAGTTACACTAAGTACCGATCCCTGCGGGACGCTATTCATAACTTTATAGCTGTCTGATAAAATTCCGTTTACTCTAATCTTGATTGAGCGTTCTTTAAGAAATTGTAAATGAACTTGCTAATGTTGTCTTAATCTTAGCCGACGTTATTATATTTATAACCCGTCTTCTCCACACCATCTCATAAGCTTTTTCTGTCTAAGCTTAAAACTAAGGTGTTCATATTATTAGCAAAACTGTTGTATATGCTGTTTTTTAGTGAAGCAAGACAGTCCATTGTTGACCGATTTTTTCGGAAGTCGCTTTGATATGGAGTAATCAGTTGATGCTTTTCCAAGTACCACCTCAATCTGTTTCACTATTTTTTCTAGAAGCTTACATAAGCAGCATGTTAAAGCAATAGACCTGTAGCTGCTTATCAAAAATTTATCTTTCCCTGGTTTATGTATCGGTACAATGATAGCTTCAGAC
>CAXIVR010000007.1:41364702-41542958 GCA_964035755.1 Teleogryllus oceanicus | reverse complement strand
CTTCTGTGCAAAATTGGTTATATTTTGATCTGTACGAGAATTAGTAAACGTGTTTTAAATTAAAAATTTCACAAAACAATATGAATATTGTTATCCATTTTAACATGAATAAAGTAATATATTTACCCAACAGAAACTTGAATTATGAAGACAGAATATTCACAAAAGAATTGGGATCCCTTAGACCAGACTTGTGCATCAATCCATGTCAGTAATGAAAATAGGTCGGACATTTAAGTGGTAAATATTCTTATATTTTGTGCTCTCTCTGGTTACTAATCTGGTCACTCTAGAGGCGCCACTAGATCATAGCTACCTTAAAACACCAAGAAAGCAAATTCATTCAATTCTTAAATTCCCTGACATTCACTGATCACAAATGACCCTGTAGGTCATATGTGATCAGTTATGGGATAGAATATAGAAAATACAGTTTGTCTAATAACAAATATTAAAGATGCATGTCTGAGAGAACGAAGTTTAATTGACCCTGCGACTTCGGTAACGTTGCTGAAATCTATGTTGCAAAGACTAGAGACAACAATCAAAGCAAATGGAATTCATACCCAGTATTAAATAACGTAATATATTTTGTTCAACAGGCGTGTACGAAGACATTTTAAACTACAAAAACAGCCATTTATTTTGTTTCCAAATATCAGAGAGTTAGTAACATTTTGAACCTTTGTAATATAAGGGAATAAAAAGAGTAGTCTTAATTTCTAAACTTGATATTTTTATTCTTTTTAAACTTGATATACACATCGTTCATATTATGTAGTAGAAGTTTCAGCTAGAGTTTTCCAGTTGCTTGCAAGACCGTCCTTTGGCCTAAGCAACTGCCATGAGTCTCAACTCAGACGGGGACATAGATAATTGAAATAAAATACAATAGGATCCCCAATAAATTTGTATTACACTCTTAAAGCCCATAAATGTGTAAAGGCGTTTTTTTTAAATCTTTTTTACTGTTGAAATAGCTTCTTAAATATTGCAGGATTATTGATAAAAGTGATCAAGTCTAAAAATTAGTTGTTTTGGATAAAAGGCATTTACAGGTTTCTATACCTTCCAAAACTCAGTTTTCGATTTTCAGAGTATTTATTGTAATGCTACATCTTCTATATTGTTATCGTTTTAACATTAGTAGAATTTTTGTTATTCAATTGGTCAATTTTCGTAGAATTGAGGACTTCATCCCCTCTAACAAGAAACCGACCAAATATTTATTACTTTTATATTTTATAATATTTAGATTATCATTGGAATAATAAATATAAATAAGTAGAAATTATTACACAATTATATATATATATATAATATTATATATATATATATATATATATATATATATATATATATATATATATTATTTCGACCTGGCACCACATATGTGGAGGATATTTGAATGTGATGTCATTTGAGCGTGAGAATATGAGAAAGAATACTCATATGCATTTAAAAATAATAAACTAGTTTACAGAGGTAAAAATTTTAAAAACTCATCCTGCAAAGTGAGCATGGTGATGTACGATTAAGTCAGTCAGCCCACCTAAAATATTCTTTTTAATTTATTTTAAGTCACATGGACATCTATGGTATTTAGTGACTATAGAGAAAAAAATCATGTCTAAAGAAAATTATGCAGAAAACAGATGTTGAGAAAGTTAAAATATTCTTGAAGTGAAAAATTATTTGAATTTGTATTAAAAGGGTGACTCCCTGACACATTTAAAGCTGTTATGTCGCTGGATGTGGTAGCCGATTAAGGAGATATTTCGCTTTGAAATGTAAGGTGAGTGCAATTTTCTCGATAATTTAATTAAAATTTACACATCAATTAATATAATAAAATAAGAACTGTATATTCGAAATCAGGAACGTTTTACCATTGATGAAGTATGTAGTTTTCCAATTAAAGTTTCGTTATAATAACGTATTAAAAGTTATTAAAGTTCATGTTAATGCAGTTAGCTGACCCAAATCTTTTGAGATTAGGTGGATAGTGGCTCAGTTAAGTCCTCAAAAACCTTTCTGTATAAAAATCTTAGTATTTTTAATTGAGAATTCAGGAGAATTATAGTGACAGCAAAATCAACAAAAAGCAACTTACACCCAAGAGCACCGGCTGATATGGTTCAGTGACAACCATCATTGCTACTGCAGCATCTGTGGTAGGGCGACGGTGATGAATCGACGATGATCATGAGCGACGGTGAACTTCACTTGCAAATGTTTGGTTTGAACTGGGCCAGGAAATCTCTGTCTTTAGTTTTCGTGAAATCCGCCGCACCCACAATGGTGTTGATAGGCGTCACAGGAACCTTAGATTTCATACGAGTGACATTAAAATTTGTGAACGAAGAAATGGAATAGGTTAATCAGGAATTGTCTGAAGGAATTGTCCGAAATAACAAATTAATAGTAAACGAAAAAAGCATTTTAATGCAGTTTTCCATTTCAAATAAACAAGTCTGTGTTCCATTGAAAATGAACAGTGTACCATTGACTGATGTTAAGGCAACAAAATTTTTAGGCCTCTCAATTCAGTCAAACCTGAAATGGAACGTCCATTTAAATGAATTGAACACAAAATTAAGTTCATTACGCTACGCGTTCAGAATTCTTGCAAATTCAGTCAGCCTTCATACTGTTCGTTGTGTATATTTCGCGAATGTTCATTCCCCCTGAGATATGGCATAATATTCTGGGAAATACATCTTATAGCTCCCAGACTTTTAGATTACAAAACAGATTGTACAAATAATAACCAAATCCTACCACGTGATTCATTAAGCCTCTCTTCATTAATATAGAATTTTACCATTACCTTGTCTGTTTATTTACAGAATCAGTGGCTTTTGTCAAAAATGACTTGCTTAGGGCAGAATATATTTTCAGAAAATGCCATTGTCTATTACTATAACACTCGACGTAGAAATCATATTCATCAGGTCACAGTATCAACAGCTCATTACAAAAGAATCACATACAATACATGTACATTATTTTACAACACTTTGCCAGATGACATTAAACGATTAAATTTGATAGAAAAGTTTAAATCCCAAGTGAAATCGTTTCTAATGCATAACTGTTTCAATACAATTAGAGACTATACTGAGCATCACAAGAAAAGTAACATTAATTTTAACAATGATACATAATGCATTATTTACCATTTGAACTGTATGAATGTGTATAAACAACCTGTAACAAGTATTGTATTGCAGCCTCTGGGTCAATGACCCCCATCTCGATCAGGTTTTTCGTCCAGTTTCCCTGATCCATTGAGCAAATGCTGAGATGGCCCGTAGTGTTGCTTCTGGACATAAATGTAACTTCATTTTCTGTGCACGTCTTCTAGAAATCAGTGGGAAATACAATTATTCAAATTATCGTTTCCATGTTGTCGGTGCTGTTATTCCGAAGGACAACATGGATAGAGCCAAAATTTATTGCCTTTTTATCCTTGAAAATAGATTTTATTACATGGAAGCTCCTTTTTTTTTCAAAATGTAAGTAGTATATGACTTAGTGTAGGGATCACAGAATTTTGAAAATGTGCACACAATTCACTTTTCCCCATAGCACGTCATACGCAGTTTTTAACTGTTTTTTGACGTAAAATAAATAAATAAAGAAAGAAAGAACTATTGTTGCATCTCGTAAAAGTATTGTAAATACTATTAAAATTATGTTAAAATATATGAAATATGTGAATATAACGGTGTGAGAGGTACATAAAAATTACATCTGTGTATTTTTAAAAAACCGAAAGAGTACACAAAAGTGAATTTAACATCATACTAAACAGGACAATTATCACTATTTGTTGAAAACGTATGAAACGAAAAATTGGAGCAATTTTTAAGAAAATGGCGTTTGTGTTTCTAAAAATGCGGAATTTTGTGCTCATTTTCACACAAAAAAAGTTGAGTTTTCGAGAAATTTTATTCAACATTATTAAGAGCATATGTATACATAAATACAATAATGTGAACGAATTATCTCTAATGAAAATATGAGCTACGTGAGAGACAAGAGAGAGAAAATATTTTTTTGTTTTTTTCAATTGAAAATATTGTACTCCATATTGCGAGGAAACTATTAAAATTTTCAAAACAATGTGCAAGACCTTAATGAAAGGAGTAATTATGGATAACAAGTTTAATTTGAAGGGAAAATTTGCAGTTTTTCAGTTGTGGAAGACGCCAAAAAATTCAAACTTTGCAATTTTTCGAAAATTCTGTTAACCGTGAAAATGGAACCTATGCCACTTTTATAAGTGTATTTTCCTCAGTTATTACAATAAATTTAAAGAAAAAAATGTTGAGCAAAACTTTTGAGAAAATTTCGAGAACGTCCGTGGGGCTTGATCCAAAAACCCCCAAGTTTAAAAGAATGAATTTCAAAATTTCAAAGCTTCAACTACAGATAGATGTTTCTTCAATTTGAAAAAAAATCCTACACATGGTTTATGCGCTAGTGTTCACAGACGGACAGACGGCGGGCGTTTCGCTTTCAATTGAGTTTTGGCATCAAGGACCAACAAAATAGGGATTCTGGCTGCATCACGTATTAGAGCACTTTTTCTCTTAATTAAGCAATTGCATTTATCCACTTTTTCTTCATCAGAAGTAGGCAATGAATTTTTTTCTGCCAAAAATCTGCCGTTTTTTCGCGCAGCATTACATAACTTTCTCTACATTACGTATATTACTCCGTATATACGTAGGTATGCAAGAAAGTAAAATGATATTTCATTAAAATCTGTCTCCTTTTTATAATATACTCGTAGAACTGTGTTCAACATGCTCTTAATAATTCACTTCACCACAATAAGAGCCTCAGTTAATCCCATACTGCAGTTAAGTGGATCATTTTTCGTCTACGTTTCTGCATCCCACGAAATTTGCTAAAACTTGAAAATTAATAATTTGTATTACTGTTTCTTATATTAACTTCATATTATTATATAATAGGCTTTTGCTAACCTAAGGTAAACAAATGCAAAAAAATAAAGAGCATATCTCTCCCAGTTAACTAAACTGTCCTGTATATCAAAACGAGTAACTGAAGTTATTTTCTGACGTTAACTATCCACTCCACACAATTTTGCATATGTGTAACGATTATGGAAATGTACTGAAATTACATATTATAATGTTCTAACCGAAGTGCTAGCAGTACGTTTTCCGAAATTTTGATTGATAAAACTAATGGCGGCATGCACGGTAATAGTCCAGTTTTCTGATATTACAATTGTTTAGTGATGGAAACACGAGAAAAAAAAGTACGTCTTAATCCATTTATCGAGTTCTTTATGCTAACAAATGAAGCTGAATAATTATGTTATCTTCTAAAATATTTTGATATTTCGATAGCAAGAAAGTGGTCGACAGTGTGCGTAATATTAATTTTCCCACTTCCCAGGCAATATTCCGCCTCCGTTTATTTTCTGACTCCAAATTTACATCTAGAGAAAGCGTACCTCCCCATCTCCGTTTAGATAGACTCAAACATTTTCTTGAGAAACTTCAATAAAATATTTCAATAGTCTTTAATTTGTAAGCTTAATTTAATTAATTTAAATTAATTAATTTAAGTTCATTCACAATTAACTTAGTAATTTCAGAATTACATGAATTCAAACTGACTGGTAAGGCTGTATTAGTATTTTTCGATATTTTGCTACTAAATAAAAAATAGTTCACGCATTGGTAGTGATGTAAAAAACCGATAATAATATAACCGTATAATCCCATTTGTATATATTTATATTATGAGACTTCAGATTTGAAATTAAACGTGCAATTTTTCCTCTTGCAGCCGTCGACACTGTCGCTTTTGGGAAAGTAGCCTCAGATCTTTCCCTGTTCTCGAAGTGCCGGCGCCGCAAAAGCAACCTTCCGCAAATGCCACAATTGCAACGGTTGCTAACAGGAAATCTCGTACATTTAGTTAAAAATCACGTGTCTGAAAGTAAAATTGTATACTCAATATACTATCAAAACATTAACGTAATTTACATCAATGGATTCGTCTATTTATGATTATCTATCGCTAATGAAAAAAATATATGATTCCATTTAAACAATCAAAGATAATTAATTTTATCGAAAACTAAAAATATTTCGAATTATATATCTAGCGCACATTATTTCCCCTACGATTCCACATTGTTAAGCGAAAACTGCATTTAGATATCGGGAAACGTTTAGAAGTTATGAGGTGGCCCGTAGTAGGTGGGACAATTATATATAATTCTATTTCTCAGAAAATTTTCATTACGAACATTTCTATTTTCCAATAAGTAAGCGCTTTTTTACAACAGTTATTACGTTTTATTTAATAAAAACTTCATGAAAACATTGTTCCCTTTTGTAATTCAGTTACCCACCTCCCAATGTTCGCGCTCAAATTTCTTTCGTTGTCTGCTGCAGTGACTGCTGCAGTGATTTTGAGTGGCAGCACCCGCGAGGCATAAATTGGAACACGAATGCCCATGCGGGCAAAACTGACCGCCCTTGCTATAGATTCTGCTAGGATATTATTTGATTGACAGTCACAACTATTACGATCGCGACATTTTACGATCTTTTATTTTAGTCATCAATATTCCCTCCGAGATTCTGAATTTTTTTTTCTGAAGCTTGGCATATTGTCAGTCCACTCTTAATGCAGATATTCTTTAGCTCACCGATCGCAATAAGACGTGACTTGAACCGCGAGTACTTGAAAACAGCAATCTAGCTTAAATCAAGAAGTACATTGAATCAGTCAACCTCATTCCTAAAATACGTTAACAAAATTATATAAGGAACAGAAAAGTGATTAAAATGCAAACAAAATGAAAGACAAAAAGTCGAATTAAAACTATAATGATAATAGGACGCACTATTTGGTAATCGCATTATTATAATAATTCATGAGTCTCAGAAAGGTTTCAATCCCAAAGTTTTGTCCACACTAGAAAACGAACTCGCTTAGGTGCAGAGAGTTGTTACCATGTCCACTACACTATTATCTCTCCAAGAATCACAGCCCCTCCGACACAAAAAATAGTTGGACTGATTAACACATGCTCATGAACGAGAATGAAGTTTGTTTAGAACTTTACGTGCGGTCTCACAGTCCGCGGTATCTACTAATGTTTGAAAGTAGGGTGTGACTACTATAAGTTTGAATTTGTTACTACTATAAGTTTGAACCTGTTGGAATTTACGTGTTTCGGGAACTACTGTATGAACAGAACATTTCAAGAGTTCAATTCAATAACACGGCGACTCGAGCAAGTGACCTCTCTGAGGGTCATTTCAAAACATAGACGCGTGAGGATGTTATATCCTTGCCTTCAATGGAAATGGAAGCAACGTTAATTAAAAAAAGGAAGATATGGTTGGAATATATATATTAAATAAACATTTTCATCAGAAATGTCTCTATTAAAATTAACTGAGCTCATATAATTTCCATACCCGACATTAGAAATTTCTATATTACATGTCAATTATGTATAAAATCGAATATTACCAGAACAAATCATCAGATTGATGGTGTACTTCTCAATATTGTCTGTGAAAAGTATACAGATGAGTGTTATAATAAGAAAGAATTTTCGTTTTCCCAAAACATGAGTGTACTTTTTAGTTGCATTCTTATTTCTAAATTTAAATGTGTGTAGCATTACAATGTAAACAAAACTCTTATTCGTTTATTACATTGAATTTAAATTGTTTTTCACAATTTAATACAGGACTAGAACGTGTTCCCACAAAAGGGAGTAACGAAGCATTCTCCAGGGGAGGAAGTGTTATTCGATTGGTGCCAAATTCTACAGACTCCGCCTATTAGCCTTTAAGGCGTGGAGAATGGGAAATATTCCGAGGATAGGCCACTTGAATTCTAGAAGAGCCAATGATACGCGTTGCTTGTTTTAGAGTTGAGGATTGCTCAAGTTCGGTGTCAAATTAACATTATTACTCTTTAAATTATTAACAAATGAGACCTGATTGAATTCCTCTTATTGATATATTCATTACAGGTAAAAAAAGTATGGTTCTATTTGAAAATTCACATGTGATTCGATTTCACCAAAATTAAAAATAATACACAGAATATATCTGCTGCCTAAAACTTGCCTCGTGAAAGAAATATGAAAAAAAATTCTCTGTCCAAAAGCATTTTGCAAAATAATTTGTTGATAATGAATTTCCTCGCTAGACATTGAACATATTGGCGTACACTTTGCACCACTGAATAGTATGCATCCAACCACAAAGAAATCTTCAAATTTGCAGGACAACAGTTAGTCTCAGCGTTTTGAAATTTGCCAAAGAATTTATTTATAGCACAGACGAATCAAAATAACCGAACTTCTGTTTCAACGATACATGAAGAATAGAAATTAAATTTCGAAAGTTAAGAAAGCTCATGAGCAACAATTTCCATCGATTTGTCATGTCACACATCGTTAATACAATTTAATCAGCTGAAAGCAAGACACTGCAAATCTATTTGAATTTTATACTGACTGCCAAGATCAGATGAATTGGGGTTGGAAACAAGTGAGGGTTGCATCAGTCGGTAAGATCCTATAAACAATTGCGTATCTCGAAAACGAAAGGCGATAGATCCGGTTGGATTACGGAATTTTGCATCTTATGTAAAAGGAATTGTGATGAGAGAATAAAAAAGATTTGCAAAATTTGTAAAATTATAAACAGTTTCCAATTTTTGCATTTCTAAAGTGAGAAGGGTTTTTTGATGTCCCAGAACCAAAAACTGCGAATTAACAATTTTGCAACAATTAACAATTTTATAAACAATTCCGAAATGTGCGCTATTCCTGCCGGGGAGTGTCCCCAAGTTGTCCCTAATTTGATGATAGCAAAATAACAATTTTGACATGAGATGCAAATTAATTGATTAATATCTAGTTTAATTGTTACTTTAGTGATAAATATACAGTTGGTCTTCGAATTTTAGTTTCTTTAATTGAAATGGTTCCCTAGCTGTCCTAACGATTCGAGAAAGCATTTTGCATTTTGCATTTTTGCAAATGTAATATACATATGAACAATTGAAAATATGCAATTATAATCGTTTTTCTTATCGCAAAATTCTGTTAACAGTGGTTAAGTGCTATGTGTTCATATATATTTCAATGAATTTACTTTGATGTTCATACAAGTGTTTCTTCTATGCATTTTTTATTTGAAAATACGTCCACATCTGAACTAGCAGCACCCGCCATTTTGTACGTGGTAATTTTGTTAGGGCACTCCCCCCTGCGTTGAGATTGGCTACGATTGTTTGTGAGGCTCCGCCTGCGACGTTTCGTCATGACAAGGGCTGGCCAAGCCGTGCAAAAGCTGAACTTAGCCGCAGACGGCCGCGATCAATTTATGTTTCCAGTACTGTAATTTATGTATGATTTCCAATCCAACGCAATGAAATTAATATATTTATATTATTATAGCAAGTATATTTTTACGTTACGCTATTTTATTTTCGAGAGACAAGCAATGCACACAAAGTTTTTTACACGTCATCGGAATGTTACACTCACTTCTTCTAGGTAAGCAGACCTATGCAAACACTGTTTTCGCTAATCCATTAAGAATCACTAAAGATTCTCATGTCATAATTCTTTCAAAATTGTAATTGTTAATAATGTTTCAAAATTTTGTCAAACTTCGGAAATCTGTATCACGATAATCGTTCGAAAATGAATAGATATCCTCTTCTGTAAAATATTGTTGCAAAATAGAATTTTGTCTATTTTCATACATTTTACATTTATACAAAATTGCCAATTTATTGGATATGTAGAAAAATATCATAAGTTATACATATTTAAAGTAATTTAATTAAAGTACTATAATATGAATAAAGTACTATAATATGAATTATGGTTGAAGTTTAAAATTATATCTAAAATATTTATTATTGTTAAAAGGCACTGCTACTATATTATAATGTAACGCTTTAATATGTACTGCCTATTGAATGATAGTTTGTGTTCGTATATAGTATATCTCACGCAGAGACGCTTTTACAAAGAAAATCTAAATAATAACGAAATGACCTCAAATTCATAATTCATTCACATTTGGTCGCACTCTTCGACCACTTGCGACCACTTTTGCGACCACTTTAATGAAAGGTCGGGAAGTGGATTTATTCAAACCGTCTGTCTGTGAACACAACTAGTGCCTAAACCACACAAACGAACCTTTCCAGATTGAAGAAACCCCTGTTTTTCTGGCTGTAGTTGAAGCATTGAAATTTTGAAAAATCTTTGAAATTTGGGGATACTTTACATGAAGCCTTTCGGACATTTTCAAAATTTTCTCAAAAACGGCTCCTAATTTTCTTGTTCGAATAAAGTAAAATAAGCTCAGAAAGATGACATAGATCCAATCTTCACGGTTAGCTCTGAATTTTCGAACATTGCAAGAGTTTGAACTTTTTGGGGCGTCTTCCTTAAACTACAGAATTTAAAACAGATTTTTTTTCAAATGAAATTTGCTGTCCATAATTCGTTCTTGGATAACGGTCATGTAGGCTTTTTTGAAATGTTGGCATTTTTCGTGCAAAAGTGCGAGCAATATTTACAATTTTAAAGAATGGTTTGAAATGCAAAACTGCATTGAAACCGTTTTTCTTTTCTTAAC
Organism: Teleogryllus oceanicus; assembly: GCA_964035755.1. Classification (NCBI taxonomy): domain Eukaryota; kingdom Metazoa; phylum Arthropoda; class Insecta; order Orthoptera; family Gryllidae; genus Teleogryllus; species Teleogryllus oceanicus. Next base: position 41,532,276 of record CAXIVR010000007.1, on the reverse strand, counting down.
TTTTAAAACGTTTCGAAACCGATTTTGTGAAATCGTACTTTTTACTGTTTCTTTCGTTGTGAGGAACATTTCTGTCTTCAGCAAGCAAAACTCAACAAGTATCACTCGTCAACACATTCTAATATGTAAAATATTATATAAGAACGGCGGCAGTGTCGTCATGTAGTTAAGGTGCTACGGTGCTTACATGAAGAACTGGAGGACTCGAGTTCAAGTCCTGGCCTGTTTATGAAATCTTTTATTTTTGAAAATGTGTGAGATTTTAATTAATAATTTTCCTTTTCAATAATTTAAGGTATGCATTTGCGGTTGTCGTTTGAGAGCTTTCAAAAACTAATGAATTGGTAATAGTGTAACATTTGTTATACTATATTAAGAAAACATTACCAATAACAAGAGAAAATAAGAGTATTTTTATTTAAATCTATCTACTCACAAGTAGATGAACAAAAAGATAATAACTGCGTAATGATAGATGATTTTTCTTGAAGTCAATAAATGTTTCTTAGATTCTAGTAATTACTTGCAGCAAAATAATTCTGAATGTCGGACCGTGTCGAAACGTGTCTCTTAGTCCAACGTTATCACGTCTAATAATCTCACCTTGGACAGAGGCGATAAGGGTTGAGCGTCAGGCTAAAACCGAAGCGCCTGCTAGCAAAAATTACATAGTACTGAACTGAAACATTCTTAAGTAGAATTAACTATTTTATAGTGCCGCGTAGATTTCTTTGCTTTCTTATTGTCCCTTAGAGGTAATTTATTGAATATTTTAAATGTTTTCTTTGCTTTAAAAAATTAAGAAATGCTTACACTTCGCTACTACCAAAATATGAAGAACTAGAGGTGCTACAGAATGGGACAGACTTTCTCGAAGCAAATGTTTATCATTTCCTTTGTGTGGACTGGTTTTAAGATTTTGCTTCATTCTCTGCCAGCTGCCATCTATCGCCGCACAAAATACATTTTTTGACATTTTCTCAACTTTTCGGTTCCAAATAGTAGAATCGAAATATTATTTCGAGAATATTAAAGAAGGCTAAAATCTTGTCCTGAATAGCTATTTTCATTGACAAATTTGGAGCCATTGTTAAAAAATGGCGTTAAGCGTTACTGTAAATGAGAAATTTGAAGCTCTTTTCACAGGAATCTATTGAGTTTTCGAAAAACCTCTTCTAAAGTCATTTGAAGCACTTCTACTCACAAGTTAAATAATGCGTACAAATCTATTCCAATGTACATGTTAACGGCGTGAGAGATATTTCAAAAAATTACATTTGTGTAATTTTTTAAAAAAACAAAGAATACAACAAAATGAATTTTACGTCATATTAAACAGTGCAATTAGCACTATTCATTGGAAAAAATTAAAGAACACATTTTAAGCCATTTTTGAGAAAATAGCGTTTAAGCGTTTCTGAAAATGCGGAATTTTGAGGTCATTTTTACAAAAATACTATTGGGATTTCGAGAAACTTTTTTCACACTTTTTAAAGCACATTTAGTCAAATACAATTAAGTGAAGAAATTGCCTCTAATGTAAATATTACCAACGTGAGAGAAAAGTCAAAAAAATTAAATTTTTGTAATTTTTGAAAAAACAGAAGAATAGAGCAACATTTCGTTTATGTCATCGGATAGACTGCATTTGGCATTACCCCAACCAAAAATGTAAAGAAAAAATTTGCAGTGGTTTTTGAGAAAATCTTGTTTATGTAAATTTTTAAAATTGCAAATATTGCACGCCATATTGTGCGAAATCAACTAAAACTTTTAAAAAACTATTTAAATAAGACGCCGAAAATATTTAAATTTTCGCAATTTTTGAAAATTCGGAGTTAACCGTGAAAATTGGACCTATTCTACCTTTATAAGTGTATTTTCTCTATTCTTACAAGAAATTTAAAGAAAAAATTTGGAGCCGTTATTGCGAAAATTTTGAAAATGTCCGGAAGGCTTCAAATAAAGTCCCTCCAAAAATTAATTAATGTTTTACAAAATCGCATTGCTTCATCTCAGGCAAAAACGACAGGGGTTTCTTCAATTTGGAAAAACTCGTGTGCATGGTTTAGGCGCTAGAGTTGTACCAGACAGACAGACGGACGTTTTGCTTCGAATTGGTTTTTGGCATCAAGGATCCACAAAACTGGGATTCTTGCTACTCCACGTATTAGAGGATTTTTTCTCTTAATTTAGCAATTGGTTTGATTCAGGTTTTCGTCCCCAGAGCGCGGCAATGATTTCTTTCCGCCGAAAATGCGCGTTTTTTTCGCGCATTACATAACATTCTCTATTGAAATGATTGAAGGCGTTGTCATTGTCAACAATAGTATTTATTTCACAAATAGCAGCTTTCGATGGCTTATCATCAGTTTTCTGGTACAAGAAAAATATAAAATTAGAATTAACATAGTTACCTAATTTAAAAACACAAAGAATGAAAGAAAGAAAGGGGGCGGAGAGTTAGATCTTTATAATATAAAATAATTTATATAATTTACAACATCTTAAGAAATGAAAGAAGAAGAATTAAAGAAAGGAAAGAAAGAAGGGGACGGAGAGTTATATCTTTATGTAATATAGTAGTTTTTTAAATTTAAGCAAGAAATGAATGAAAAATAGTACAGTACAATTTTGAGAGAGAAAATACGAAAAGTAAGCTGAGCCGTTTCTTACCTGCTGTCTGGGAGCCACAAAAACGACTGCGCGGTTTGGGCTGTGCCTCGAAAGCTTAAGTACCGTCTGTGTGGGGTGGAGGAGGAGGGTTAAAAGCCTGGGTGGGTTGTGGGTGTTGATTCGACGTTGAGTATGTTGGAGATTTGCAGGTGTTGTGTTTCCAAGCGTGTCTACGTTCTTTTATTCTTGAATTGAAAGTTCTGCCTGTTTGACCAATGTATTTTGCTTCGCAATCGTGGCAATGTAGTGCGTAGACACCGCTTTTTTCTAGAAGATCTGTGTGTGTTTTAGGAGACAAGATTTTTCTGAGAGAATTTTGTGTTTTGAATGAAACTTGGATACCGGCTTTGTGTATATTGTGTGCGACTTTTTCCATCCTTTTTCCATATTACTCCATATATACATAAGTATGCGAGAAAGTAATATGTAAAGTGTTTTTAACATGCGTTACGCAGATAAATTTTACGAAATGAGTTAGTGATGAAGTTGAAAAAAATAATTCTTTGTTTTTAAAACCATGTATTTATATAATAAATATTCGATTATTAGTTGAAGTTAATATGTTTATCATGCCCTTTTGCAAACATTGTGAAAAGCTATATTGTTGTGAATGATATTGTAACGGGTGCCGGCGGCGGCGTGTCCGTACACCGGCCTAGCCCGAGCCCACCATTGTGCGGCCACTTCTAATACTTTCCACAAGCCCGGCACGTTTAACTGCTACTTGTAATAGATTGCTCTGCTCTAGCCCTTCTTATAAACAAACAAACACTAGCCTCGCGTTGGGTTGCCATAATAATCTTCCCGTTCTCCTACTCACAATTGCCCGTCTGCTAGCTTACCTGGCCTTTTGACTCACCTGGGCGTGGTCTGCGGTGCGTCTGTACAGACGCGAGCAAGGTACTGCGCTCACGTGCGTGGATCAGTTCCAGTGCTACGTGAATGACTACGAACACATATTGATTTTACAAATCATGACCCCAAAGGTGGCCATGAAATTTATTCAAATTCCCTCTTTTCTCGTATTTTCCTTCAATTCACAATATCTAGTGCTGTAATAGCACTGGTGCCTCTGACGGCACACATCGACATAACCCAGCAACAAAAGAAACAACAACAAATTGATAATTCTCTTCCCATAATACACGAAACATGGACATATACTTTCTCATTCACACAGATTATTTACAACAAACAAAAAACAAATGCCATTCACACATATGATTAAAACCCCAGAATGCATTCTGTCGAAATTTACGTATTAAAAATCTATTAATCACATAACTTGACCTTCGACAGAGCGTTCTTCACTTCGTAAAAAAAAAACAAATGTCAAAATACTTGCTCACGTATGATGCTGCTTCCGCGAAGAATCCGGTGTTTGTGCGATTATCCACGCACAACAGCGCCTCCCGTTGTCGCCACCAGTTCCGGAACACACTCGCGTACGCATCACTGTTCACGTAACATGTCGGAATTCACGCTGCCACCTTTTTTCATAAATATTCCAAGTTATTTGAAAATCTCTGAGTCCCGAATTGAATTCCGCGCCACTAATCGTAAATGCAACGTCGCGCCCCCCACCGTTGCAAAATTTCTCATACCGCCACGCTCATTATCGTTTGCTCTCGCGAGTCCAACGGGCGTTGCCGAATTTCACAGTAATTCCGAAAACCCTTTTTTTTATGAAATTCCTTTTCACGAAATATTAAATAATTTACACGAAGTATTCCCAGTTACTATTGCAAATTCTGTCCATTACTTCCGCACTTTAAAAAAAATTTCCAAACATCGCCTACGCGAATACACGTCTTGCCTTCAAGTCTAGGCACGTTCTCTCAATTTTTTTTTCAACTTGTTTCATTTGGTTAAAATTTAATTTTTAACGTTTCCCGAAACACTTTATTTCCGTTTTTGTTTTAATAAAATTCTCCCGGCAATTTCCGAAAATTCGATGTTTTCATTATTTCTATTGGATTAATTAAGTCGCTATTGGAAGAGATTACTAGCGGCCGGCTGCTTTGATCTACACTTTATGTGGTTTTTCTGATTGATACCAGACGAATGCCGGAGTAGGTCTCTAACAAAAGGGCCACGGACGCGTTCGATCTTTCCTGCCTCTTCCTTATTCTCACCTAACCCTTAATTATGCACACTAACACTCACATAGCCAAGTCTAAGACTGTGCTACGTTGTTGGAAATACATTATTCACAAAACATCGCTAGTCGTCAGGTAGGTTGGTACCAGATCTCACCATTCAGCGGGGAAGATCACTGTGACCTCCTGACGGAAAGCATCCACCACACTTACGAGACAAATGTCCTTAGCTTTACTCACCCGGGATCACTAATCAAACTAATGGAACAATATAACCCGTCGTTGTTGGAATAGCGGCCCATTCTTCCCCAAATCAGTCCGTTTCGTAGCGACGGGCACCTTCAGAGCACAAAATGGGCCGCATGCTGCGTGCACTGAGGCGCTGGGGCTCTGTGCTGCTGCGTGGGTGCACACGGTTGAACTGCGCACGCAGGCGCATTCTGACCTCTTCGGAGGAAGGTGAGTGCGCAGAGCGAGAAGCTGCCAGAGCGAGTGCAAGCAACAGCTGCAATCCTACAACCGGGCGCTTGTCTTCTGCAGGAGACGAGGAGGAGGCGGGGGGCGGCGCCCGAGGGGCGCGAGCCGGAGGAGGCAGAGGCAGCTGCGGCCCACCAGGTTTCAGGGGGGGGCCCCGAACTTCGCGCTGGCAGAGAGACTATCCATGCAGATGATGGACGCATCATTCTTCAATATACATGTTATTTTTAATGTCTTCTATGATGGATCCATTCAGATTGATGACATTATTTACAAGTTCGCGGGCATTCAAAAGTTCAAGATCGATAGAGACAATTTGATTGCTATTGAAATTTCTTTTACACGTAATAAATAGAAATGGAAAAAAACATTTTTGAATTTCATTTTCATGGTAGTAGATTCTTTGTTTTTGTACAAAATAATATTCTAATATAATATTATTAAGAAATTTATGAATTGTATAAATGAATGCTTTAGTTTTCTCGGCAGCAGCCTGATTCGATCTGAAATGTATTTTGTTGATGTGTAAGTAAACACTGTATATTCGTGGAATACATGTGACTAAATATATTTTCTAATATACAATTTCAACACCGAATAAATAATAATTGTAACGTTGCTTTGGTGGATATCATGAATGGATTTCAATGTCTCTACCTAACAGCAAAGGATTCAAATCAAGTACACTACAAGTGATTCAAATCATTTGTAACGAAATGCCTAATATAGGATAGAATATTTTATAATTTTATAAATGGTGTTGAGATAAAATCATAGCGCTAGATATTTACCACAATATATTTTCTGATTCTTGACCGCGTTCCCTGAACGAACAAAGTAACTGCAACGCCATTCGACTGTGTTATCTCAATGCGTACGTCATCATTCTGACATTTCTGTTCGCTGTGATATTGGTCTATGACCTGCGGTTAACAGACGTCGCGCTTTGGCCGGTCAAGATTTCCAGCGTTATCAGTAGGGGAGAATTTTTATGATCTATACAATATTTTGAAATATGCTTTTACAAATCTGCTTTGATGATTAAAATATTCTCAAATATGCACTTTAACACGAAAAAATGAACAATTTCTTTTCCTGTATCAATGTTTCTTGCTCAAATACAGGGGATGCATGGTTGAAAAATTATACTATTTTTGTGCAAACATTTTACTGATCTATCTTATATCGTGGTATGAATAATTAAATTAAACATTCATTTTAGTGAAGTAGATTGTATTGTATCAGGACAGAAGAGCATGCGCTATTACTATTTAGAAACCGCTCAGCGGTGGAAAATATAAATAAAATGTAGAATCGCGTTTTTCTGTACAAAACGCAGGGAGTTCGCTACTCAGGAATTGTGCTGAAACGGGGAATGCGCGTGTCGCCAGAGATATAATCCGGCGAAGAGTGCTGGTAGCTATTGTTTTCCTCCGAGGCAGGGTGGAGACCCGTGACGTCAGGAGTTAGGTATGCGGCAAAAGCCTACTTCACGAGGCATTTCCGAAAGACGGTTTCAGGAAGCGCTACCTCACGGAGTGAGACAAGTCCCGGGACTCCCAAACGAGGTTGTGATTGGCCCGGAACCACCGCATCAGAGTGAGAGCTGGCCGCGTTAGTTATAAATACGGAGATTGGAAGTTTTCCGGGGTTTTTCTTCTGAAACTCGTCGTCGAGCGGTCTTCTTCTTCCGAAACCTGTCGATCGATCAGCTTCTTCTAAAACTTTTTCGTCGTGCGGTCTTCCGTAAATGTGTGCCGAGCTGCTTATTTGGCTTGACGGAGTTTCGCCGTATGGCTGCCTAAATGCCGTCAAGTGTTTATCGTTGAGTTGAATAAGACGTTTGCCGCCAACACCTTCAATAAGTAAGTACACGCGCGATATTTTGGCACATAAATGTGGGACGGTTTATGAGAGCGGATTCTGCGATTGAAGACAGACAGCGGGAAACGCAAGATTTCTCGCCTGAGGCATCGCCTTCGCCACGTCGCTACATCGCCAGGGACGAGTGAGGCAGCCACACCCACGCGCCTTAAGGCTAAATGTACCGACACTAGTTCCATTTGTCGCCACCACGTGGCAGCACCAAAATAAGCAAAATTTACTAGACTGATAACGTCTGAACAAATTGTCCGATTTTCGATCTGTAAACGGCTTTGGACTCCTTTTTAAAATAGAATTCACGCTACGATGCCGTTTCTTAAAAAAATATTTCCAAAAAAAAATTTTAAAATGATTTCTCATAGTTCCGGGAAGAAATTAAAAAAATGGGGGCTTATAGCGCGATGACGACGTGCTTCCTGAATCCAACGCCGTGTCAATCATGCAAATCGGATGAATAGGAGCGGCGTAAAGTGAAATTTCGGAAAAAATACCTGACACTCCCCCCTCCCTTCTCGCTTCACGCAGTTGCGTCACTCGACCCTTTTGGAGGGCTCCCTGGACTGTCCCAGTGCCATATCGGATTTGGAAATCCCGGAACCCCTCCCCCACGGCCTCTTTACCCTAGCCCTTCGCGGCGGGCGCTGAAAGAACGCCCGCCCGGTGCCTAGAGGTTCTCACAGAGTAACAACCTGCTCCATGGTTTCACGATGGGCAAACTGAATCAGACCTGTAGAGAGATTTCAAGATTTTGAAATATAAAGATGGAATCTCACAATTGTTATAAATCTTGGAAACTCAGTCATCGAAGTGAAGATTCGAAGGATTATATAGTACGAGTATATACACTTTACCTTCGATTCCTCTCCATTTGCGTGATTATTATTATTATTATTATTATTATTATTATTATTATTATTATTATTATTATTACAATATCATATATTAATAATAATAATAATAATAATAATAATAATAATAATAATAATAATAATCACGCAAATGGAATCACGCAGCAGGGAATTCCAGCGTAGACCAAGACAAGATAAAGAAAAGTTTCTTCAAGAAATATAGCACATCATACGCAGTTTTTAACTGGTATTTTGACGTTAAATAAATAAATAAAAAAAGAAAAATGCAAAGAAGTGGAAGAACATAATAACAAAAGGAGACCTAAAGAAATGTTCCGGGTCATTCTAAATATGACCAGGGAGTGTAAACTGGCAATGAGGAATAGGCAGGGACGGAAAAGGTAATAGATACCGGTAAAATACCGGTCTTTTACATACCTTCTTCAAATACCTATGTTCTTTTATACAGGTAAAATACCTCTATAGGACGTCTATAATGGTATGCACGTCCATAAAGGTTATAAGGGCCTGTATTTTCAATGAAAAACAATAGCTTACCATCCATATATGTCGACTAAATAAGTTATTTTAGTTAATAATATCTCACAAAATGTTTATTTAACTAATATGCTTTTATAATTGTTATTTATTGTTTGAATTATTATTTTGTTCATATATAATACTCGGTTACTAATAATTAACGAAACGCGGATGATTCCACTAATTCTTGTATAGTAAATATAATCTCCACTTCGTCACTGCACAATGTTCTCGCACACTGAAAACTGCTCACCGCCCTCTTCCTACGCTTGGGCATATCGAATTGCCCTAGTGTAGCACGCAGCCCGTCGAAGAACGCGGCGAGATGTCTGCAGAGGTAAGAAAAGTCACGCTATCAGAACAGCCAGAGGTGCGACCCTGCTTCCAGCTCAGAAGGGTGACTACACTTGAGCGCGTGCCCTGGCGGATCTGGGCTTGGATAGAAAGGAGCGCGAAATGAGGAGCAAACATTCAAAACGTGACCTGTCCACTTTACTCCTTTTCGAGAAAACGCAAAAATGTTAGGTCATCAAAATTCTGCAGATGTTTTATTTGTAATTAATTCTGAATTATGTAATAATGATAGCTAAATATATTATTAATATAAAACTTAAATATTCTATGAACTTACATTTAAAGAAAACAACATTTATGTCAACTGGTAAAAAAGGAAGCCTGAACATCAACGTAGAAGTGATATACATGGCAGGCGAAGTTAAATACTATGAATTACAATAACAAATTCTGGATACTGTACAGAAAAACTAAAGAGAGGAATAATTTTAGAAAAAGCAGCGGAAAGAAAATTTCACAAATTCATAAAATATGCAGGCATATCAAGTGATTGATTTATAAACTTTTAGGTCCCGGAACGCGCTCAAAATGATTTATTAATTTAATAGAAATTATTATATATTTATAATATAATGTAATAATTATCAGCGAGATAGGAACCCGTTCCGTGAAATCAAACCTTGCGTAAGACCAAAATCCAAATAATCGAGAAAATGGTTTTTCTAATCCTGTTGTGTGGGTGTAAAAGCTGAACATTGAGATAGGCCGAAAAAAAGAAAGATGCTTTTGAAGTATGGACACGGAAGAAAATATTAAACGTACAATGGGAGGGCAAAAAGATAAATGCCGAAATTTTGAAAAGAAAATCGAACTTTCTCTAAAAGCCAAAGCCAAAAAATGGAAAATAAAATATTTTGGACATACTATGAGTCGAACAAAATCTCTAGAAAAGGATATTATGCTTGGAATGATAGAATGAAGCGGAAGAAAAGGGTGTAAGTGGCACAATTGAATAACTAATACGCAATATCACAAACAAAAGAAAAAAGGCAGTTCGGGTCCGAGTGAGCAATGAACAAATTGCTAGCATCCTATTGCTGTGTATATCCAGATAGGTCTAACAAGGGATGGCTTGCGATCTATGTTCTAGTACTATTTCTCTGCGCGTTCAGATCCTGCGAAGAATTGGGACCTGCAGATGAAAGGAGAGATGCTCACAGCCGCTGCTTGACCGGGACTGGAGCCGACAAATAGACATCATCGCACTGAACTGTGTGTTTGATACCCGCAGTCTTTCATGCGTACATTCTGCCATTATTAGGGAAGAACTCGCTGAATTATCGTCGCGTCCCTCCCAGTTTCGGATAGCAAGAAAAGCGAAGGAATGATTCTCAGCATCAAATGCAAATATCAATGTTCAAAATTAAAACATCTTTCAAAAAGCTGGTTTAGAAACATCGATCAAGTTCGTGCGGAAGAAAACTTGTTTTGACAGTGGCCGTGATTGTTAATTTATAATTACGATTTAGACAAAACGGCAAAAGAAAGTAAAAAGAATAACTGCGAAACTAAGCCTGAAAACTGTCGCCCAGGGTCATCTTATGGAGTCACAACTTCCGCAAATGGGTACAGGAAGGTGGGCGAGAGACCTTACACCTAGAGTGCTTGCGTTGGCCGCCTCTCTGCGTACGGTAGGACATACGTAGGAAATGTCAGAAAAATGGGGTCATTTCTCGGGCTGAAGATAGTCTACTGGATGAGCATGTTACAATCACCGTTCGCTTTATTCGAACACATGTATTGACAGTGGTATAATGCAATATTATTTCATATTTTAACTTTTTTATAAAATTGTGATTATCGGTTCTTTTCATTCACAACAACTCATCAAGCACATCGATAATAAACATCAGGTTTCATAAATGTTTCATTTTTTTACGGAATATGTTCATGTGTCTATATAAAATCTATGTTTTGAAAATATCAACATCAATGTTGCATCCCTATTCTCGACACCTAGATGTGGATCGCCGATTTAATACGTTTGCATTCTGATTCCCTAATATGAGGTTTATCAGTGACTGGTACGCTACGTTTACTAGTAGTATATAAATCTTAAAGTTGAATTGCTACCCGATTAAATGTTACTGATAAGCGTGTACGATGTTTAGAAAAATGGTATCTTAATGTAGAAATGTAAAAGTTGCCGAATTAATAACTATATAACAAAACATAATTTATCCCCGTCATAGACGGATATTCCTCTTCTAGTGTGGTGTTCCTGTCTAAGGGTTAAAGTTGTATTGCTTTCATGACAATTTATTGCATTAAAAATACATATATATGTCACAATACAATGATTTACACTACATCTTATCATTTACGTAGTTTGTATCAAAATGACGCGCCGGGAATTACTTATTCAATCTTCAAGTTTATACAAATATAACAGAATCATTTTATATCAATATAAACTTACTAAGTAAGCTGGGACATGTCACGATTCTTAATATTATATTTTAATGTTTGTTACAGTGTTGGATTCAGGATGCATCTCGCCTGCGCGCAATTTTACCACTTCTTCAATTATGTCCGAAAGTACGAAAACAGTTTTAAAACTTTACTTGGGAAAACAGATTCATCAGGTGAAGTCTATCAAGGGGACAAACGCCGTTTGAGATCAAAAATCGAGCCGCAGGATAAAAGAGCTCGTGCGTAATTTCGGCTCATTCTTTCTGGTAGTGGATGATAACGGAAGATCTTAGAAGTAAAATGTATGTAAAATAAGATGTTAGGACATGGAATATTGGTGATATCTACACAATTAGTTCAATTTTCTTTTTGAAATCAGTTTCCAAACGGAATTGATATTTTGAGTAGTGCCTCAAATAACATTTTGATGGTATTCGAAGGACGACGGAAATATGTGAAAAGATATATAGTTTTATACGACTATTACAGATGATACGAGACCGTTTGGCTGTTACAGCATCACTAGTTTGACACGTGGAGAAAAATATATTGAGACTGAAAGGGACTGACTGCCCAGCTTGCCTGTCTGAAAGTTCGGCCTCCCGTGCGGCAGGGCCCAGACGAGTTGGGTGACGCAGGAGCGAGGGGGAGGGGGATCAGGTATGTTTTCCGAAATTTCACTTTACGCCGCTCCTATTCATCCGATTTGCATGATTGACACGGCGTTGGATTCACGAAGCACGTCGTCATCGCGCTATAAGCCCACGTTTTTTAATTTCTTCCCGGAACTACGAGAAAAAAATTAAAACTTTTTTTGGAAATATTTTTTGAAAAAACGGCATCGTAGCGTAAATTCTATTTTAAAAAGGAGTCCAATGCCGTTTACAGATCGAAAATCGGACAATTTTTTCAGACGTTATCGATCTAGTAAATTCCGTGTGATAGTGCTGCGATCTATTGATTTTTCCTATAAGTATTTTTCGGTGCATTTAGCCTTAACGCGGGGCGCGGAGCGGACAAAGCATGACGGCGTGGGGCGATCTACTGCTCCCGCGCTCTTCATTGAAGCCCGCAGCATACCTGCGCCAGCCACGGACAATTCTCGATAAGCTTGCCAAATGTGCACATGAACGGAACAATGAAATGTGGAGAGCGGGACAGAAAAAAGAAGGTTATCATTAGAATATAAGGGCGCAGTAAGCGTGATAACTTATAATGTTGCTTGGGTAATTGTTCTGAGTGGTTTTGATAATGAAATTAAATGATTTCTGGTACAACTATTATCTAAAGCACATACGACGAAACCACTCCACTTGGAATATGTGATGGTTTACATTGTCTACAAAACATAAAATTCAATAAAATTCATTACTATTACAATTGCACAATTATTAAAAAATTGTATCGAAGTACACAGTCATATAAAAGTGGTCATTTAAAATTACAACTATTGTGACATACCGATATGTCTCGTTAAAATAAACTAACATTTATTTGTAGACAATATGGTGGAACATGCATTACGAAATATCACGAGAGCTAGAGCTTAGCAACGACCGTGAATAAACAATGTAGTTTTTGTTTTTTCTAAATGCATTAAGAGATGGCTTGGTGCCGAAAGTAGAAAATTTGGGATTGGGCGAAGAAGTTTAGACGGTCAGCTACACCAAAATATAACAAACATATGGATTGGCTGGGTGAGAGAAGGACGGTCAAATGTTATGAAAAAAATGAAGGTTGTTTAAGGAATTTTTTAATTGGGTTTTAAGGACAGTGAATGATATTGCAGATATTTTGATGTAGAAGCAATATTGATGTATAAATTGGAACTTTGTCGGGAGTGGTAATCGAGTTCGGGACTATGTCATAGGACGTAATCGGGACTGATAATTTTGATAGTTGGAGACCAGCTTGGATAGGGGCGGAAGAGGATTTCTTGGAACTTTGGACTACGGCAAGATCGCAAGATATTTCGACTGAGAAGTCTACGAGGGACATCAACGAAGAAAAGATAAGTTAACCGCGGTATAAATTGTAAATTGAAAGATATCTTGATCAAAGGCCTAAAAAAATTGTAAATTCACTATATTGTTTACTAAAACCGTAAAAATAAACTTTGTTGAATTTTGTTCTTTAGAAAAGAAAGTGATCTTTCATTTAGTCAATCCAAACAGAAATGAACTAGGAATAGAATCATTCTATTTCAGATTCCCAGCTGCGCTGTATAGTCGGCGGATCCTATAATCCATTATAGAGGTAATAAGGATTATAATATATCGTGACCCATTGACCCAGCAAGCCGGACGCTAAGATCTTTGGCAGATATAAATGTAGAGAGAGAGGAAAATTTTGGTATATCTCAACATGCTCAAAAAAACTAAAAAATAGAGTTTTAAATACAAAAATACATATTTCAAATACAAGTATTTAAATATTGCTCAACCCTCTCTATGAACTAGTATGTGCGATCAGCAATGTACTAATCTCAGTTCCCAGCTTGAGCGTAGTACTAATACATATGCCACGAGTAAGTCCGGAAAAATTTGTAGAATGAAATTGCAAAATATGGACATAAATATATAAGGAAAACGCTAAATAAACGAATAAGCAAAGTCAGATTTTCCTGCAGTACGTAACATCAAATTTCATTAGAAATAATTTAGTACAATTACACTGTGTAAGTATCCTTACAATACAATTTCAAATAAAAGCTAGCAATGATACATCACACACTTTCTGACACTATTTCTAAATTGAAATTTTCGAAAATTGATAGAGTTCAACGAAAATGGTAATTCTTTTAAGCGTCCCTTCTATCCATGGAAAAAAATTGTTGTGATTTTTGAGATTTTTTAAAATATATACATCAATTTCATTCTTAAATTACTCTAAAACTACGCGGTTTTGCAATAAACTTACGTGACCTTTGCAATTTTATACGACGGGGTGGGTGAAAATGAGACCACCATCAAATTTTGTATCGTCTTTAAACAAAAAAATTGGAGCTCTTTTTGAGAAAAAGTTACAATTGTTTTAATTGCCTATACTTCGCCGCAAATTGCACGAAAACTACTCAAATGTTTCAAAAATTAAACTTGATCTTATTTTCAGATCTGTCAGAACAGATTTCAGTAAGGAAAAAAAGATATCATCAATATTATAGTTGCAGGATGACGCCCCCAAAAATTGCACGTTAGCAATTTTCTAAAAAATAAGTGGTCAACAAACACCATAAATCACATTTCTCTTGCGTTCGGTACATAACACGAGGACAAAATTTAATCAAATAATTTGGTGACGGTTTGAGAAGATTTTGAAAATGATTTTGAGGCTTAATGTAAAGTACCCTCAAAAATCAAAATATTCGTTTGAAACTCCCAAAGGATCGAGTTCTTTCAGGTAGATTCGGGAAGATCAATTTTGGAGAAAATTGGCAGAGCGGTTTGGGCGTTAGCGTTGACCATAAACGGACAGATATGTTTTGGCGTCAATCGATTTTTAGGTATCAAGGACACATGTATTTTTTCGCTAGACCACGAGTTAGAAGAAGTAATGCAATATTTAGCAAGAGGATTTTACTTTACCAGGGCCCGACAATAAGAGTTTACCGGCACCCGATTACATAATTTGTCGGAAAGTAATTTTAAAATTAACAACAAAGAAAACAACTTTAAAATTTAGCTTCCGCGATTTTACTTGGGAAAACAGATTCATCAGGTGAAGTCTATCAAGGAGACAAACGCCGTTTTGAGATCAAAAATCAAGTAGCAAGATAAAAGAGCTCGTACGTAATCTCGGCTCATACTTTCTGGTAGAGGAATGATAACGGAAGATCTTAGAAGTAAAATGTATGTAAAATAAGATGTTATGGCATAGAATATTGGTGATATCTACACAATTAATTCCATTTTCTTTTTGAAGTCAGTTTCCAAATCGGAATCGATATTTTGAGTACCGCCTCAAATAATTGTTTGCTGGTATTCGAAGGAAGACGGAAATATGTGAACAAGATATATAGTTTTATACGACTGTTACAGATGATACGAGACCGTTTGGTTGTATTACAGCATCACTAGTTTGATAAGTGGAGAAAAATAAATTGAGATTGAAAAGGACGAAACCATAAACCGACTGCCCGGCTTGCCTGCCTGAGAGCACGGCCTCCTCCCGTGCCGCAGGCCGCCGGGTTTGGCCGTTCGGCCGCGTCGAGGGAGCCCCCCAAATGGGTCGGGTGACACAACTGCGTGAAGCGGGAAGGGGGTCAAGTATTTTTTCCGAAATTTCACTTTACACCGCTTCTATTCCGATTTGCATGATTGACACGGCGTTGGATTCAGGGAGCACGTGGTCATTGCGCTATAAGCCCACATTGTTTAATTTCTTCCCGGGACTATGAGAAAACATTTTCAATTGTTTTTGGAAATTTCTTTTGAAAAATCGGCATCGTAGCATAAATTCTATTTTAGAAAAGGAGTCCAATGCCATTTACAAATCGAAAATCGGACAATTTGTTCAGACGTTATCGGTCAAGTAAATTTTGCTTATTTTGGTGCTGCCACGTGGTGGCGACAAATGGAACTAGTGTCCGTACATTTAGCCTTAAATGCCTGGGTAGTGGCGCATTGCCATTTCAGAGCTTCGGTCTTTCCAAGCCGGTACCCGAGTCAAATCAATGTGCTACTCACATGCACCTGAACAAGTCTCTCCTTTATGTTCAGAGTATCGGGCCACTAACACGACGAAGCCAAGTGCACAGCTGGTGGCCCTGGGGTAAGACCTAGGGGGCTCGGGGCCCCAACCCGTCTTCTGACTTCCTCCACCTTGAAGCTTTCGACGTGAGTACCGCCGGCAACTAGCCAACCCCCACAGGGAGGTTCATGCTCCCCGCCTGCATCTCTAAATGTGGGTTTGAAGCCCACTTCCCAGAGGATATCGACTGACGAGCTCCACATCCGATCTGGCCCAAGGGTCGGTGGCAAACCACCTACTCACTGTATCCACCTTGAGATTAACGACTTGAGTACCGCCGTGAACCTCAGGGTCCGGGTAGAGGTTTTCAAGTTTCCACCAGAAACCACGACCACCTACGCAGTCGTGATCCCCCGTAGGGGGATTAACCGAAGAAGGGAAACGTTGCGATAGCGGACTGAACAGGCCCTTCTCTACACAAAGCAAATTATACGCTGCTCGAAGCCGTGAGCTGTCCGGGGAGGATGGTGCTGGTTAAGGGAGGAAACGGATTTTGACTGAAGACACGGTGAAATTATGATTTGAACATTGCATATACTATTATTTGTTTATTAAACTATGAACACAGCGGTTATGAAAATTTATTATTACTGAATGAAAGATTTGTACGGACCTTGATTTTCATCATTTGAACTGTTTTAAGAATTTGTTTTACAAACTAAATCCTAATTTTTTAATACAAATAAATTAGTGTGTCCACTAATTCTCTAATAACTCATGCCATTATTCTAGCTATCTCTGATTATGAAAGATATTCCAAATCTATTGTAGGCAATAGATTATCGTTAATCTCAAATATCATTGAGACCGCATATACCATTTTATTTTTACTGATTTCGTAAATCACCAATCAGATTGACAAGGGAAAGGTCTCTACACGATTTCAAGGTGCCACAATACTGCAAACTGCAACAATATAAAATAGTTTTGCAACACCACATTATTTAATTGTATTTATTAATTGATAAATTCTCTCCACATGTACAGTAGGAGGAACAGATACTTGAAGTGTTATCATTATAATTGTAAACGAAAGTCCACAACATGCTTCCCAAATATAGAAAAAAATAGCTTCAAAAGCAATTCAATTGATAAGAGATTATAGTAAGGGAATTAAAAGTTATGTAAATAGTGATAAGATATAATAAAGAAATGTAAATTGATATTTATTTACATAAGTCAAAAATATACAAGGAATATTAGGGTGGAAACAAATTTTATTGTATACTAATACTCTAGAATTTAAAAAAAATAAACCTTTTGGTGTTAATGTGGACTATCACTGTTGTTTTGGAAGCTTTTTGGTCGGTTACCGTTGAAAATTATCCATTTATGCCACTTAAAAAATGTTTCTCAACACTTCTTGCACTCCATGGAACAAAGCGACCGACGTCTGGTCTCGCTTTTCAAACGAAGTGGTCGCATGGTTCATTGACGGAAATTGGTGCTGCGCAGAACGAACAAAAAATCGGTGCACCGGAGTAGCCCACCCATCTCTTTCGACCATGGGAATATCGGGAGGGAAACGATATTGTCAACGTGCGAACGGAAGTTGCACCCTGATGCTTCTCCCACATAGCTGCAATCTCTTAAACTCTCATTTGGCACACGTTCATTACTTGACGAAAATTGTTAAACAGGTATTTTCAAATAGAAATGTTGAAAAAATAGAAATTTTGAGTATACTGATTATAAACAAATGCGTGATCCCATTCATGGAAGAAAGTGACAATGATTAATTGTCTATGTCTAATTGTCAATTATTAATAAATCTACAACTAAGTTATTTGATTTATATTGTGACATACCAATATGTCACATTAAAATAAACTAACATTTATTTGTAGACTATATGCATTACGAAATATCACGAGAGCTAGAGCTTAGCAACGACCGTGAATAAACAATGTAGTTTTTGTTTTTTCTAAATGCATTAAGAGATGGCTTGATGCCGAAAGTAGAAAATTTGGGATTGGGCGAAGAAGTTTAGACGATCGAAAGGTCAGCTACACCAAAATATAACGAACGTATGGATTGGCTGGGTGAGAGAAGGACGGTCAAATGTTATGAAAAAAAGGAAGGTAGTTTAATACGAAGTCTTCGAGGGGTGAATCATGTAGGAAGATTTCATTCTGACCGGCATCGCGCTTCTGAACTGATCGTAGGTTCGTGAGAGGGAACGAGTATAATCCAGATAGTCAGAATTGGGTTATCAGTGAAATTTTAAGGACAGTGAATGATATTGCAGATATTTTCATGTGGAAGTAATATTGATGATAAATTGGTTTGTCGGGAGTGGTAATCGAGTTCGGACTATGTCATAGGACGTAATCGGGACTGATAATTTTGATAGTTGGAGACCAGCTTGGATAGGGGCAGAAGAGGATTTCTTGGAACTTTGGACTACGGCAAGATCGCAAGATATTTCGACTGAGAAGTCTACGAGGGACATCAACGAAGAATAGATAAGTTAACCGCGGTTAAAATTGTAAATTGAAAGATATCTTGATCAAAGGCCTAACATCAAATCATTTTATTAAACCCACTAAATTGTTTGCTAAAAAGGGTAAAAATAAACTTTGTTAAATTTTGTTCTTTAGAAAAGAAAGTGATCTTTCATTTAGTCAATCCAAACAGAAATGAACTAGGAATAGAATCATTCTATTTCAGATTCCCAGCTGCGCTGTATAGTCGGCGGATCCTATAATCCATTATAAAGATAATAAGGATTATAATATATCGTGACCCATTGACCCAGCAAGCCGGACGCTAAGATCTTTGGCGGATATTAATGTAGAGAAAATTTTGTATATCTCAATATTATACAAGCATAAATGATTAATATAACCAGAACCGACTAATTTGATTTATATTAGAAACAATAGATAAATCTACAAAAAAAGGCATGCGGTATTTATATTTCGATAATATAAATACTTTCCACATAAAACAAACATTTTTCAGCAAAAGTTCCAAATAATCCTGGTAAGCGAGACCTTTCAATAATTTTAATATAAACTATTTAAACATTGGTGAAACAAGTTTTTCCAATCACATTTTGGCGCGAATTTCACATGTTTAAATTGAAAAAAATTGTTTTGATTTTGTTTACTACCGTCCACATTTTTTTAAAAATCTGAAAAATATATATTATAGAATGTTATAAGACCCATTTTAGGAAAAAAATCGAGACAGAACTCTAACGTTATCACGTCTCAAATTCATTTCAAAAATGTATTTATTTTTTCTACATAAATTTGGCGTCAAAATTGGCAGACAAAAATATTTTAAAGTTAAACAATGTTTTCCCGTCTCTCCAATTTATTCAGCCTGATACACGCAATAGTAACCGAGAAAAAAACATTGAAAAGACGTTTCTCGCTGTATCTCTGCAACAGATTCCCAAGGTGGCTGATTTTTTGTGAATCTACATCATTTTATATTCTCTTTCATACGAAAATCGCGATTATCGATTCGGTTTGGGGGCACTTTTCACCGCCTTATTCAGCTACACCCTTTGTTCCCCATATGTTTATTTTTTGAGTCTGGAATATACATTTCTTTGAATGATTACCTAACCTTATGTTACCAGCACCCTTTTCCCCACCGCAAAGAGTAGTAATTTGTATAAGAGAACTTGAACGAAACTCGTGGAATTACTCGACCAACACAAAACACTAGTTCCCAAAATGCAATGAGGAATTTTAGTATTTTACATGACCGAAACTGACGCTAGAAGAGACCCTCGTTGCTCCAAATTTACACTCATCAACTTACCCTACGTTTGAGCAAAACATTTATTAAAAAATATACATGAGCGAAAGTGAAGTTAGAATCTCCAGCAAACTTTTTTATTTAAACAAGTTTTC
This sequence comes from Teleogryllus oceanicus, assembly GCA_964035755.1. Taxonomy (NCBI): domain Eukaryota; kingdom Metazoa; phylum Arthropoda; class Insecta; order Orthoptera; family Gryllidae; genus Teleogryllus; species Teleogryllus oceanicus. The sequence goes on along the minus strand of CAXIVR010000007.1, from coordinate 41,512,368 downwards.
AACAAACTTTTAAAACGATTAAAAAAATAGTAATACGCGCATATCCTTAGTTATCCTCGAGGCCATAATAAGATCACTTTACACCAAGTCCTAGTAGTATCATCATCAGTAGCCATCACTTTACATCCATTCCTAGTAGTTTAATATATCATTTTAAATCTAAATTCAATGAATAAGACTATCACGGTATTGGGTTTTTGGAAGATTTTATACCACAAGCTTAAATTCACTGAATTTCGATCAAAACATTATTCAACTACGTCTTATTTCACATTTGGTAAACTATGACCTATATTACATAGGACGAGGATCTCTCAATTTTTAAAACAACCAACATACTACTGCATACTTGAAGGGATCACTAACAATTCCTACAGAATATATGTACTAGTACAATAGTTTTATTTCATTGAAAATAAATATTATACAAGATGTTCCGAAAGTAATGCAATTGAATTTCCCGCGTCGCTCCTATTGGTCAGAGAGGAATCGGACCACTTGCAGTAGGTGGGGGGGGGGGCGCGTTTAGCTTTGCTATGAAACCGGCTTCAGTGCTCTGCAAGCTGTGCAAGTGGCAAGACGTCAGTTATTGTGAACCTCTGCGCGCCGACCATGTCACGGATAGAAATGGAATCGACGACCGAGCAACGTTACGCGATTAAGTTTTGTGCTAAACTGAAAAAGTCTCTTGAGGAGACTTACAAGATGATTCGTGAGGCTTATGGGGACTCTGCTCTGTCCTACTCTCAAATTTCAAGGTGGTTAAAGGCCTTTAAGGAGGACCGGGAAGAGGTTCACGATGAACGTTCTGGGCGTCCGTCAACCAGCAAAACCGACAACAATGTGGCCCGTGTTCCACAATTATTGGACTCTGACCGTCGATTATCAAGATGGTTGTCAATGAGCTGAACTTGTCTACTGTCGTGTTTCGAATTGTTAGTGAAGATTTAGCGATGAGGAAAGTGTGCGCCAAGCTCGTGCCCAAAGTGTTGTCAGACGACCAAAAGACCAACCGTGCGGAAATGTCAACTGAACTTTTGCAACGTGTTGAAGTTGAACCTGTGTATTTTAACTACCTCATTACTGGTGATGAAACTTGGGTTTTTGAAAACGACTCAGAGACAAAACTCCAAAGCTCTGAGTGGCACACCAACCAGTCTCCCAAACCCAAAAAGGCAAGAATGAGCAAATCAAAAGTGAAAACAATGCTCATTGTCTATTTCGATAGCAAAGGAGTGATCCATAAGGAGTTCGTTCCTCAAGGACAGACAGTTAACGCTACCTACTACGTGGATGTGCTGGAAAGACTCCGAAAAAGGGTCGTCAGGACGAGAAAAGACATCTCCACTACCTGGCAACTCCATCACGACAACGCGCCTTGCCATAACGCGATATGAGTCCGCGAGTTCCTGGTCAAACATCGGGTGCCAACACTTCCCCATCCTCCCTACAGTCCTGACCTCGCCCCAGCAGACTTCTTTTTGTTCCCTCGGGTTAAGGCGGCCCTGAAAGGAAGCCGTTTTTCGTCCATAAAAGCGATCCAATCAGCCGTGACGAAGACGCCTTCCAGGGCGCCTACCATTCATGGCAGAGTCGCTGGAAAAAATGTGTAGGTAGTATTTTGAAGAATTTTAAGTGTTTGTGAAATTATGTTCAATAAATTAATTAAAAGAATAATAATTGTATTACTTTCGGAATGCTCCTTGTATGTGTTACCTTGTGATCTTCCGTTTCCAGAAGAACTGGAAGTTCCTGGCCTTGAAAGAGTCCCACGCTGGAGAAACATATCTGAAAGCACACTTTTACGCCTTTCACACGCGATTTTGTGTTTAGCCGCTTTATAGTGGCTTTCAAGCGCACTTTTCCCCATTGTAATTATATTTATAGTGGTTTTGCACCAAGTGCGAAATGCATTTGTGTTAACTTTTGAATCAGGTGCGACCCGTGGAAAAGAATGTTCATACTGTCTGATATATAACAACGCTAGGTTTTTTAGACATTACTTCATCTAAAACGCACTGTACATACACATACGCACAAAGAATAACACCCATTACAATGCTCTGCTCTACTCTCCTCTACTAGCCGCAATGACAAAACTCTACAATCGTACAGACAGGAATCAACTGAGATAGTAAGTGTAAACGAAGTCAGTAATCGCTCTTTTGGATTCATTGAGCGGAATTTTAACATGAGTATCTGTGGAATCTTGCGAGGAAGAACAGTTTCTTAATTTAATTAATTCCTTCAGCTTAGATATTACAATAAATGTACCTTCTTGGTCTATCCTTTATTCAAAGTAGGTAATCAAAATTACTAGATATGAAATTGCAATTAAAGATTTACGATTCAGTGAGAAGTGCCTAAATTCTTACCATTACAAGAAATGCGAACACTGACACAAATAATACGTTTGCGTAGTTTCTTCACTAAAAGTAAACAATGTATTCAGTCATGTATGTATTACTGATATATTATTATATATTAATTTACATTAATTTATTTGTATTTTAGAGAGTGGATTTAGGCTTACTGGGGATACCACTTGAAAAACGCGCGAAAGGTTGCTTCAATCAAGTGATGTGGAAAATATTACAAATTATTAAAATAGTTAGCATAAAAAATATAAACGGTACAGCCAATTACTTATAATTCTTCATATCAATAATATTAATTTTAAACGTTCAAATTTCTGATAAATGCAAGCTAAGCATGTTAACGGCCACTGTAAAGTAAAAAAAAAAATTAATTTCTGACAAATGTCGAATTTAAGCTTTGCGCCAAGGAAGTCCGATCGGGGTGGCTCGACAACCGCTCGGCTCGCTGGCCTGTTTGGCTATCTCCGTTCATTCATTCGTCGCATTTTGCCCTCTCGAGACACACAAACAAAATATCATGGATCGGGATTTACAATAATGCTGATACAAACAATGAATATAATTCACTTTTTGACGCTTTTATTTCATTTTAACAAGTGGCTTAGTCGTCAAAAAAGAAAATTAAACATTTCACGAAAAAACAATACGAGGAATTAATGTAAAAACAAAAGAATCCTTTATTTAATTTCTAAGAATCATAATTAGATATGATTTTATGCCGTCAAAATATGCATTAAAACTTAATAAATAAGCAAAAATATCCATAAAAAACGTAAAATATAAAAAATATGCACTTAACAGTCCGTCACTCGCGCGTCCATTCTTACTTCGAGCACTTGCGCGTTGGACTCCGTCACACGTCGAACACACGCATGAAGTAGGTTTCTTTCATTGTTCATATCGTGAACATACTTTTATTTTCTGTATATACTTTTATAATTACTTAATACATAATGAAATGGAAGATAAATAATTATAAAATTATTTTTGAAGTTTTTATTACTACGATTTTCTACTTCAAACACTTTTACACCAAAAGAAATAATCAAAAAAATCTAAATAGAGTCCTCTGAATTATATCCAGAACATTTATTACAAATAATATTTGAATGGCTTTTACAAGTAAAATTTCCACACTTACAACACGTAATTGTGGTATTACTATTTTTCTTTCTTCCGCATTCTTTGCATGTACCTTTCTTTTTCTTTATTTGTGGCTCCCCGTTTGTTTCATTTGCCATTTTCACACTTTCATAACGTTTTAGTATAAAAGAAGTTATATCAGAAGGCAAATTGGTTAGGGAAGCTCGAGAAAGGCACTGTTCATGCATTAGAGCCAGTGCAAGATTGTGAAGAAACATTTTTCGTACGGGTGGATCATTTTCCTTATTTATCATGTGTGACAGAACTTGTGCGTTTATTCCCGCTATATTCAAACAAGAAAAGAATACCACCATTGGCCACCTTCTTGTTATTCGGGATACACTGTATGTAGCAGACATTTTGTCTACAATATCTACACCACATTTGGTCGCATTATAATCAGCTATTATCCTAGGTTTTTTTGTTTCTTCATCTATTTCTTTGTTGTCATGCATTGTAGAAATTAATAATACGGATTTATTTATCTTGGTGGAATAACTTAGAAGTGCCATGTCTTTTTGAAATCCATAAATACTTGATCCTGGAATTTTCTTCTTATTGGGCTGAAACTCTGGGTGAATCTCTCTTTTATTTTTTTTCAAGGTTCCCACAGTTGTGATTTTCTTTTCAAACAAATTTGTGCTAATGGTAAATACCAGTTGTCTGTTGTGACGTTTCTGTTGGTCCTTTCAATATTTTTTACAAGTCTCTTGACTATTTCTATTGGAGTGTTACTTTCCTCAAACGGTCCCGGTGGTTGCTTTCCCACATAAACTTCCAGTTTCGATGTGTAGAATGTTTTTGCGTCACACATTGCAAACATTTTTATGCCATATTTGGCTGGTTTACTAGGAATATGCTGGATCCATGAACAACGACCTTTGAAAGCTAAAAGCATTTCATCAATAGTAACAAATTCACTCAATGAATAGCAGTTTTGGCAGTTTTTTACAAAATCATCAAAAAATTCTCTAACAGCAGCAAGTTTGTCCACTTTTCTTCTCTCTTCTCGACTGTCTTTATCATCAAAATGCAGATTTCGCAACAGAAACAAAAACCTGTTGTAGCTCATAACTGACCGCAAAATTTGAAGTCCTGTTCCATCTGTTGCCCATAATTTTATTACATTTGTGTGATGCCCCTTTTTAGTTCCAATCAAATAAAGAATACCCAACAAAGCCATTATTTCAGCCCGTGATGATTCTTTGCAGTCTCTCTCGCGAGAAAATTTCCCTTTTTGTTTCTGAATTGAAAGATTTGTATACAATACAATTTTATCTATCATTGAAACAGTGAAAAGCTTCATAAATGATTGTATTTCTGACTTGATATCATCACAGTATTTAGGACCGGGAAGCACCTTTACTATATTTTTTCTTTTTGTTTCAGAAATTGTAGCACATGGATCTTTACTCCACTTTGAAATTTTATCTCTTCCAAAGAAAAAAATATTATTATTATTATTGCTTTCTTCTTCATCACTATTTTCACTACCATCTTGTTCCGAATCCGTTTGGTGATCAGATTCTTCAATTTCTTCTTCACTAAATTCACTATCACTTTCAATAAAAGCACCATCTGTTTTTCCTCCTTCATCAGCATCTAATTCTAAAAGAGTTCTTCTAATGTCCTCTGGATTTAATATATCAGACCTAAAATATAAAATATTTATGAAAATCTGAAAGGAAACAAAAATAACACGAATTATAAGTTCACTTATTACAAAATTACTTACATGTTAGTTTTCTAATATTTTCTTTTTTCCGCGAGAAGAGGCATAAATACTATTTAACACATATAATACTAATAACACTATACACTATATAATACTAAAACAAACTGATTGTAGAAAGAAAAAGTATGTCAGAATGCCGGATCACTGCGATTCTCCACGACAGCTCGCCCCCTGCTACACAACCGCTCGCGCGTTGGATTCTGTCAAACAGGCACGCAGATGCTTCTTCAGAATATTGCAACACAAGTAACTCAGCATAAGAAGCATATCAACACACTTCTCAAATGTCACAGGAAAAACCGTTTGCTCCGTCCAACGGCGCGAGTGATGGTGTTAAAATGAGTGAAATTATGTAAAACATTACCCAACAAACCGAAATACGTACTAAAATAAATGGAAATTACATGAAATTCGTTTTCTCTGTCGAACAAACGGATTTCAACTGATCGCAAGCTGCATGCAAAATGAATAAGAGAAGTGATAGAGAGTAGTAGATAAGAAGCGACCGATTTTACAAAATCGATGTTCCAAGAACATAATTTGAGTGGACTCCTGTTTCAGTTAAGTAGAAAGCCAGGCTGTGATTAAAGGCGATGTTCGTTTATAATATTGTTTCTCAATTATGAAAATCTTTCCTTTGAAAGATATTCATAATCATCATCCCTTAGGTATAGTATTCAAGGAGATAGAAGAAAGAAATTAACTCAAGAGAAATAACAATCTGAATAACCTAATATTCACTAACAATAGATTAAGCAAGCCAAGTGAGGGAAAAAATAAAGCATCCTTGAAATTTGTAATTTTATGCATTATTGATCTAATATGTAACATAATCTACCATAACCCTGAAATTTGCCATTTTATGCTGTGCAGTTTAAGCTCATAATACATATAACGAAAAATTCCCGGTTTTTCCAGGCTCTCTCAAATTCCCGTTTTTTTTCTTTTCTGGTTTTCAAGGATTCGAGGTTCACTGGGCACCCTGAGGAATTTTAACAAAAATGAGACCTACTCCATTCTCTTAAGCGTCCATTTCACTATCAGACAAGAAAATTTAATAAAAAAATTTGGGACATTTTTTTAATCGTTTGATGGGCTTCATGTAAACTAGTCCCCAAAATTAAAATATCGGTTTCAAATTTCAGGGGACGCGACATCAGCCAGATCGATTGGGGAATATCAATGTTTGAGCAAATCAGCTGAACAGTTTAGGGCTAGTGTTGATCACGGACCGAGAGATGTTTTGCTGTCAATGGGAATCTTCGGTATCAAGGACTCGCACATGGATTCTGACTACACAATGTGTAGTCAGAATAAACCTGGTAAAAATTAATTAATTTTTACCAGGTTTATATATGGGGGTCAACATTTATTCACTTTTTGTAATTCAGTTTCACTGTTCCCAGTTTTACCCCCAGCATTACAATACTTTCTCTATATTGCGTAAGCAGTATTGATAATGTAAAAATTCCATTCCTTAGTGATTAGAGAAAGTTAGAATTACTCAATAGTCCTGTTTTTCCACAAATTGATTTATGGTAGTGGTACTTTATTGCCCACACCTGCCCTGTCGTTGCGCACCAGTGACGAGGAGACACCGCACGCCTCTCCCCGCTGCCTGGTCGCCTCGACGTGCCCACGGCAAGGCTTTCGAGGCATTGCCTGCACCCATCCCGCTTCCACCTCGCTCCGACGCGCTCTCGTCGAGGCCCTGATGCTCCAGTTGCTGTATCATCGGGCTGTGTCGATGGTGCCAGCCTTCTCAACCCGCACCCGCACTTGGGGCCGGGTAGAGGAAACTACGATTTATTCAAGCATAGTTCGTTTGTTTGTTTGGAGAAGAATAAATGTATGTTTGTATGTTGTTGTTGTTGGTGTTGTTGTTGTTGTTGTTGTTGTTTTTTTTTTGGTTTTTTTTTGCAGGAGCAGGGCCTGCGTCCAATCCATACCCGGAAAGAAAGGAACTTGTGATCACACCACTGCCTTCCCCGTACAGAGCAAGCAGGGCTGGAAGTGACGTCACATTATTAATAAACATAGAGAATTAAGATTTTATTATACAGAGAAAAGTAATTTCGCACTATTCAAACATTGCTGCAATTTACTTAATTTTTTCTTGGATCCTTGAAAAGTGTAAAAGAGGGGTTTTACTATAGTCATAAAACCATGAAGAATTCTTAAACGAGACTGCAGATTTTTAATAAACTCAGGGCCCACATCCCTCCACGGGACATCTCCCAAGTTTATATGAAAGTCAAAAATTAATTAAAAAGATAGAAAATAATAGCACAACATTTTCAAAACCTGTTGTAATTCACAAAAATGTATTTACAAAATAAAATAATTAAATGTAACATTTCACTTTCTCTTCTTCTTTCCTTTGCCTGGTTTAGGACCTTGACCAGTGGCTATGGCCTTTTTTCTTGCAGCAATCTTACTATTCACAGAGTCGAGTCTTTTTTGTACATTTGCTCTAAAAACACAAATAAAACATGTTCACAAATCACACACATATAATCATATAAATACAATATAAAACAACTCTTGAATAAAAGTACATATTTAATTTTGAAAGGAGAAAAATGCACTTACTCGTATCTCAAGCGTTTCACTCCTTTCCTGCTAACATCTGTAAGATCAGTAACAAAGGACGACTTTTGCTTCTTTGAACCTAAAAACACAAAATGATTAAGAACATAAAACACTCAATATAAATTATTGTTTCCTAGAAAAATTCATGAACATCAATAGAATACCCATATGTTATTATCCGATGAAAATGCTCATGCACAACACAATTTGCAATGGAGCCTCTGAGAATGCACATTTACATAAACATGCAAATTAAAATTGATCAAACGATTATTGTATTCATTCATTTACAAGGTAATTCCCAAAATTCATAAGGAAAAAACATTTGCTTTTGATACACATTTTCATTCAATAGTCCATTAAAAATAATTTTAAAAAATTCAGGTAACTGATATCGCTAAGGCAGTAGTGCCCTGGCGGTCTTGGATTGAATGTTTGCCGGTTCGAGTCCTGCCTCGGCATAGTTATATTTGTGTGTGTCTCCTTATGTTTGTGAAGTCCATTTCATCCATCATCATTTCATCTCATCCCTCAGGGCCCTGAGTGTAAAAACGAATTCGGCACGAAAATGTTAATCCTCCCCATAAAATATCACATGCACCTACTCTCGATAAATATGACAGTTCCGGTGGAATTCACATTTGCGTAGTCCTAAGATGGCCAATTTATGACAAACATGCAGAACATATTTCTAACCTAATTATCTGTCCTGCTAAGTAAGGTACTGACATATTGAGCATCATAATGGGCAATATATCAGGCCTCAAAACTGTTGCTCGAAACATTGGTTGTTTCAGTAGCTCAGTGGTCAGAGGGAGGCATTGTAAATCAAGAGATGATTCATTTGTGACTATTGCTTTCAGCAATTTAAATTACATAATCCTTTTAATTACAAAAAAAAAAAAAAAGAGTCTTTGAGCTTTAAATTTATAAAGGAGATCCAAAATTTACTGCAGAAGAAACAGTAGCTGTAGAAACCAATCCAATTCAATCCTACCTCTAGATCCTCGAGGTGCTTTTTCAGTAGCAATATTTAGATTTGCTGAACCAGAGGAAAAGATACGACCAGGCCGCACTTTTTTCTTCGCCAAACGTGCCTGAACAGCCATTATCTTCTGCAATTCGTTTTGCATTCGGGCTTCAGTTGAATTACTCTCAAGTTTTCTTTTTTTACTTTTTTGCTTTTTCCCCTCCTTTTCATCCACTTCCTTTCCTACGTTTGAAAGCTTCTGCTTTTCTGTAAAAGTAAAAAAAAGTAAAAAAGTGAGAAAAAGGAACCTGTATGCTTATTTTAGTTAAAAATTTGGGATAAATACAAATTCCAAAAACTGCTACTTACTCTTTTCCTCTTGCCGCTCCTTTTGAGACTGGAACCATTCTCGAGTTTGCTGCGGCTGCTTTTTATCAGTTTTAACAATATTCTCTGCTTTCTTTACTTGATTTTCCATCTTCAACAACATTCGTTCCTCATATTCTTCTCGCAGAATTGCTTCAATATCTGATTCCAAAGCTTCCACTTTTTCACAATACTTAGCAATGATATCTAAAAAAAAGAAAGTTTTGAAAATTAATGCTGCATGAATTTCATGATACAACTGGAAAGTTACAGGAAAACTCTTGAATTTATAAACAAAGAGGGAAGTTCGTATGATAAGCAATAGAGTTTATTTATTTATTTATTTATTTATTCTCAATGGCAGCTTCTGAAGCTGACATACACATCAAATCAAAGTATCAATGAAAATAAAAAAAATTAAAAAATAAAATTAAAAAATAAAAAAGCAAGAAAGGAACATCTACAAGTAGATCACATCATACACATACACACTGAAACCCACCATCAAACCTATCACAACTTTCTATCTACCCCATCCATGGCCTCCTCATTGGGAGCTAACGCAGTGCAGCCTCTCATTGAAGAATCAATTATGCTGTCTGGAACAAGTCATATGGGAGACAGTTCCAATGATTGACAACCCTGTTGAAGAAGTGCCTCCGAGTTCAGTCCTCACGTTTTCCTTCGAAACTTATGATAATGTCCTTGAAATCTACAGTGGTCCCGAAGATCCCATTCAAATTTTCGATGTATACACCATTCACATAACCCTGGTATGTTCAAGAATAGGTCTAATATTCATTGTTATTTTTCTGTTAGAGGGGAAACTCAACTTAAAGAAGGATTTTCATCAGAAACACAAAGGGCTGTTTGGATCGTCTAATTACAGCAGCTATGAATCCTTCCCATTTCCGATTTTGTGTAATCAACACCCCCGGGACATTTTGGACCCGTTTCAAATGAACATTCCTAATGGTATTCGTGGATTTAGGTTTCTTGGGGACCACATGAAGGACAATGCACTTATGGTCAAGCAGTAATTGCAACAGTCTTGTTTATTTGAAGATTATGTTGCAGAACATCAAAATCTTTCGTTTGGTCAGCAAAGATTTTCGTTTCATTAGCACAACTGTTCCATGCATAAGTAAACACACACACACATACGAAAAAGAATTCAATATATTACCACTGAATTTTTTTTGTGAAGTGTAATGAACAGGTACTATATGATAAATATGGAAACAGATTGTTAGGTAGGTGTGGGTGGGAAGGAAAGGGTAGAGGAGCAACCTATTGTCTCCCTCGTCCTCAGATCTCTCTGTCCAAAACTCCACACCGAAAACATGAAGAAACCTATTCATGCAGGTAAATTTAAAATATATAGTGGACATTTAAGTGCCATTGGACATAAATAGGTTCTATCTGTAATATCACAATGATTTCAAGGTGCTTCGCTGCAATCAATTGGTGCTTTCAGTATTGAAGGAGTTATATCTTCATCATTGGTCATCACAATTGAACTCTAGGGTGTCTGCCCAGAACTGTGTTTAGTTGGTTTGTGAATTCTTTGAATCTGATTAGTGTTGTATACTGCCGATGACTACATCATAATCTTTTGGAATTTGATCATCCTATTCATAATTGTGTATTGTATTCTGATATATTCATAAAATTTCTTAAACGTAAAATTAGTTGTTGGTAAAAAAGTAATTAATTCCTACAAAAAGTTTTCTCATTGCTAAGTTGCTTTACAACAGAGATAAATTAATAAAAATAAAAAAAATCACAGGGAAAGAAAAGATTATTCATGTAAACATGAATTGCTAAACTGATTCCTTGCACACCTACATTAAAATAAAAGGATCTTGGTTACAACGAAATTAAAAAATCCTCAATAATTGGTTCCAATACATTACCTCCTTATCTATATTTAAATCATATAATTTAGAAAATTATTAAACAACGACATTAATTTTATAAGTGGAAGATCTACATTATCCAATTTACTTAAATTTACGGAACATCAAATCAGGTTTAGGGAAATGAGAAAAAAAGTGCTATCGCTACAGATTTTTCTGAAACATTTGATAAAATAAATGTAAATATATTATTAGAGAAGATCAGGAAGTTAAATTTGTTTGTTATTTTATTGGATTTACAGTTATTTGAGCAATACAAAACAAATGTTTCTAGTCTATATTTTATCATTTTAGTACATTTTATATTTTTCTAATTATATTTTTCATATCTTCGCAATTACTGATTCCGATATACGTGTTATTTGTTTCTTATTTGTATGTATTGTTGGACAAATTGTCCATAAATTTAAAATAAATAAATAATAATAATAAAACGGTTGCAAAGTATACTATTTCAATTGATTGAGAGTAAATCTAAAGTACCAACCACTGGGGTCATACTTGGAACCATTGCATTTTCTCTCTAACATGGACATTACTCCCCATCCTGGCAGGATGTTGTTATTGTTTAGGGTAAAGTTTCAATGTTTCATACATTGTAATGCAGTGTGCCATCAGACAATGCATTATGATATTTGTGTACAAATGTCTAATTCTTTCGCTTTGGCGCAAGTTATTTCAGTATGTCAAAACAGTGATATTTGCCATCAGAAGGTATCTTCGGGGTAATTTACATTTCATTTGGTGTCAGTCTTAGAGCTGAAATGACATGCTATCTTTTTAAGCATCTAATTTTCTTAAAATTGTTAAGATCTTATTATTTCAAAAAACATTATGACTAAATGCTGTTTTATTGACTTTCTAAACTTACCTTGAGGAATAACTCTACTTTTTGGAGGTAAATTAGCAGTTTTAATAACTTCTTTAACAACTTTATACTCCTTTTCTCCAACAAGTGAAACTGAAACACCAGAGCGCCCAGCTCGAGCAGTTCGACCAACTCTGTGAATGTAGTGTTCAAGAGTGGGAGGCATCATAAAATTTATTACTGTTTTTACTCCTACAATATCAAGACCTCTGGCAGCAACATCTGTGGCCACAAGAATATCAATTTCTTCCTCTTTAAAACGTCTGAGAGCTTCAAGACGTTGTGGTTGTGTCAAATTTCCATGCAGTTCCCCCACCTGGAAAAACACATGTCAATTCCTGCTAGATAGCTCAAAACAGTTTATGAAAACAAAGAAAGAAGAAGAAGAAGGCGAGAAAAAAGTAAGAAATAAAAAGAAAGAAAAAAAGAAGGAAAGAAAGAATGGAAACAAATTACTTCACGTTGTAAAACTGGAACACAAAATTACAACAAACCTGTAAAAGTTACCAAATTTAACAGGAATTAATCCATTAAGTCCCAAATAATATTTTTCAAGTTTTTCGAATTATTATATAATTATATAAGCACCAAGCAGAATGACTTTGATATAATCTTTTAAGAAGTTCTTGTGTCTTTGTTGGTCTCTCCCAGCAAAGATGTGTTACAATTACTACCACGCCAGACCACTCTGAAATATTTGAACAATACAACAGAAAGATCTCCAGATAAATTTCTTTCTGTCCAATTTTAAATAAGCAATTATTACTACACGGACAAAGTCCAAAAGATCTTGTGCACCTTGACTGCTTACAACTCAATAATGAATCAACATCTCATCAAGAGAGCCTTTTCAATCATTATAGTAAACAAGTTTGAATATCACTTCTTAGCTATTACATCACCTGCTTCTTTGTCTCCCAGCTCATCTTGGTAATCAATAATATATTCATATTCTTAAAATAGAGTTGAAAAGTATGTAAACTAGAGCAATTCATGTTTCTGTGTTTAATGCAAATCAGGATACATGTACTGCAAAAATCACTGATGACAGCAGAACCCTGTTATGAGAAAATTGCTGGTGTCCCGACTCCCAATGTGTAAATTATGGGCAGTTTCATCCCACATGCAAGATATCAACTGTTAAGAATTTCCCTGCCATTGATTTCTGCTCAGGAGTGTAATTTGTCTGTGTCTGGCTGCAAAATATCTGTCCTCCTCTGATTTGATTACGCAATAGATGATACAGTCGTCAGCAAAGAGTCTTACATTTGAAGCTAAATTTTTTGGTAAGTCGTTCACAAAGGCAAGAAACATGGAGAGGTCCAATGACACTGCCTTGTAGAATCTCTAATGTAAAACTTGCAGAGGTTGATAAATATCTTCCGATTTGAACCTTCCTACATGACCTTATTTTGAAATCTGTCTTCGAAAAACAGATTTCATAAAGAAGAAGGCTTTTCTATCTTCAATGCGATAGTTATAGGAAGACGTTGAAAAAAATTTGAGCATCTTCCTACACCATTCCAAAACGTTTGCAGTTTCCAAAAGTTCAGAGATAATAAAAAAGACATCTTTGACATTTTCTTACGTATTCTCCATGCTATCTGAGCATCTTCCTACACCATTCCAAAACGTTTGCAGTTTCCAAAAGTTCAAAAAAGACATCTTTGACATTTTCTTACGTATTCTCCATGCTATCTGAGAACAAAGTTTAATAAAAAAGTTTGAAGTCATTTTTGACAAAATCCGGGAATGTTCTCAACGCATCAAGTAACGCATCCCTAAAACTCAAAACATCCATTTGAAACTCGCAGGGCCAATAAAACGGATTTTGTGTCTTCCTGATACTGAATCAAAAACACATTTTTCAGCAGTGTTGTTAATATTTTCTCTACTTATGCACATGAGAGAGTAACAAAAAGGCACTTACTTTAACACCCAACAGACCTAATAGGATATGAATTCTATGGGCTTGTTTCTTTGTTGGCACAAACACCATGGCATGATCACGAAATGTACGGCAAACCAGAGCAGCCAAGAGTGGTTCTCGATCTGATTCACGATCTGCACGTATCCTGCAACACAGAACATGGTCATAATTTTCAGAAAATATAACTGCATACTTCTCCCATTAGAATATTATCAATATATGTTTTAAAGAAACATATGATTAATCCACATTAAGTAACTTTCATTGAAAGTTGTGCATGCCTAGGATGAATTTTCCTTTGTAACTTGTAACTTGACTCTTCGAAGTATAATTGACATTAAAGGTGTAATTATTCATGTAAGCTTCAGTGAAATCTTGCATTTTTGTGTACCACACTTGCATCTACTACATCCCATGTCTGAAGCAAGTATGACATGTCCACCCTGGATTTGAGTCTGTAGCAGTGTGTACACTTGAAACAAACTTCAGACATGGGACAAAGTAGATGAAACTCTTGAGAGTGTGGTTCTATAATGCAAATTTCAATCAACATTTACAAGAACATTGATAAGATTTATTAAAAACCATTAAATTTAACAATAATTGGTCAAATATATCTGTAATTATTCCCGTAATTTGTCAACTGCCTTATGGCCATCGCTGGTCTCAGTGGTGACTCATAGGCCACTGCATGGCCGCCAGCATCCTCTTGCTCAACATAGCATGAAGCCAGTAGTGGCCATGGAATGTACTGAGCAGTTGCATGGCAGTTAACATGTTAAATCGTTGATAAAAGAAAATAACCATTTTATAGGAAAGATCTTTCTTTTTGATTAGCTTGAGCCATTTTACAAGAAATTTTTACCTTATATAAATACTCATCATATTATCACATTACTTTTTCTTTTTCTCCAAAATAAACAATAAGGATTATTCTATTACACACCTAATAAACTCTTGGCGAAGATTAGAAGCGACATCTTGATTGTTGTCCACAAATATCTTCACTGGTTTATTAAGAGAAACTGCAGCAAGATCTTTGACTTCTTCTGTCATAGTCGCAGAAAAAAGTAATGTTTGCCGTGTACGAGAACACTGTTTTACAATTTCCTTCATTTGTGAGGCAAAGTACTCATCTAACATTCTGAAATAAGTCATTTATACAAGTTAAAAACAAAAACAAACAAGGTTTGAAAACATGGCACAATACTTTTTCACATGCACAATTATTTATGTATGCGCTCTGACACAGCAAATCTTTGACCACTAAGTTTTTTACAAACAGTTGCATTACACTTGGATTTTATGTATACACAATACCATTCAATGTGTACTTCAAGTTCATATACGTCATATTAAGTCACAAAAACTACATATAAATAGGAGGGAATGTGCATATGCCTGTTGCATACAGACGCAAAAACAACTCAATCAATTTAGCTGAAATTTCCACACTTTGTTCTTATTAGCATTGGGAGAATTTAAAGAGTGGTTTGAATTAAATCACTCATGTGGGGATGTTGTTGACTCCTTCAGTCTAATGAATAGAAGTGCTACGCAACCTGCTGCACCAGTAAGTATTAAGTGGTTTGTGGCTGTAAAATCTGCCC
Source organism: Teleogryllus oceanicus (assembly GCA_964035755.1). Classification (NCBI taxonomy): domain Eukaryota; kingdom Metazoa; phylum Arthropoda; class Insecta; order Orthoptera; family Gryllidae; genus Teleogryllus; species Teleogryllus oceanicus. Next base: position 41,496,857 of record CAXIVR010000007.1, on the reverse strand, counting down.
TTGTGGTAGTGAAACATAAACTGGAATTTTAACACTCAATATTACTTGAACACTCCATTCCAAAACCACGACACAGAACAAATCCATACTTGTAAGATCTTTCTTCTGGAATTTTTGGAAGAGAAGTTTTGCAGAGTAGTGTAAAACATGACCTTCAATCACATAACCAGTAATATGTAATACACTGCAGTAGCAAAGCACTGCTTGGTGCACTAATATAGTTATAAAAGTATTGCATTCAACATCGGTGTTTAAGAGATCCTTAAGCGTGTTAACAGTTTTAGAAACAAATCTCGAAGCATGTTTGATGTTTCTCCTGTCTTAAACTGTTTTTTGTGTTATCACACAGAAATTATTCATATCATATCAAACAGAAATTCTGTGGTCACATGATAAGAGTTCTTTAGTCATAAATCTTGATTTGGAGCACATGAAGAGTCGTTTTCATCAGACCTTTTGATGAATAGAAACTTAAAAAAGACAGTCGTATCTTTTGTCTACAGATGTGATAACAGAGGAAATCAACTAATAATTGTTTTCACAGAAAAGTTGGCCTAGTTCATAAACACAACATGAAATATTTCATATGCTGCATACAAAAAATGTTGAATTAGTAAGAAAAAGTGCAGTAAATCAAAATTCACAACAGAAGAATATTACATGATGCAAAGAAAAATAATTTTACAAAATCTTAATATTGAATGTGAAGACCGAGACAAACTTAATACACAATGCCATTTTACAACAAATTCACACCCAATTTAAAATTATTTTTAAAACGAACATGCCTTTCTATTTTCCCTCTGAACAATGTCATCAGTAGAGAACGAAATTTATTGTAATAAAAAAGGCAAAATATGCACATAAAAAAGTACTTATTTTTTCCAAAACATTTAAGAAAAAATAGAAAATATGCAAAATAAAATTTCATTATTGTGGGTAAAATTGTTCTCGAAAAGCATTTTCAGAATATAGAATACCGCCGATCAATCCTTAACAAGGATTCGGAGAGGTTGAAAGTAGGTTCTACCTCTACAGAAGTAATTGTACACTCTACTTCACCACACAAGAATTTTATTCAAAATATAAATTATGTTCATACTATACATTACAATGTCTATGAGGAGCCGGTGTTCAAATGAATAGTAGTACCCTGTAGCCAGTGATGGATCCCTGGGAGGACAGTTTGAAACATGAGTAAGCACGTAATTGAAATAACTATTGTTCTCAAAAATCCGTTCATCCTTGAGGGCGAGTACATAGTGTGTGTGTGTGTGTGTGGGGGGGATAAATTTGACGGAACGGTGGTCATAGAAGCGCAGCAGCATGACACTTGATTTGTAAGATGATTCCGTAACATACATTACAAACGCATCCTGAAATGTTCGCTTTAAATATAAAAAATCTAATTCATTCACAATTGCTTGTAAACTAAAAAAAAAAAAAAAAAAATTTTATTGAGCTGGTTGTAAAAATATGTAATTACATGGAAATCCATCCCCTAGTCATCAGTAAATTAACATAGATTTTCACTAAGTATAACACAAGTCACCTGTCATTTCCAGCCTTAAGTTAAATATTGCTATTCAATGAACCAACCAGTCCAACCTACAATTAAATGCTGGAGCCAGATATTGTCACACAAGGCTAACACTCCATCTCTGCATTGGTTGGTTTATTGTATATCTTCAAATTAAAATTAGTTAATAAAGATACATTGCAAAGCCAAATTCCAATTTTTCCAGGTAGACTCTTGAAAATACTGTTTTATATGGCATAGTTTTCGTGTAGATTGGACGTGCAAAAAATGTGCAGTCCAGACTGCACGAAAACTTTTGAACATGTTCAATTATTTCCATACACAGTTTGTCTCTAGCACTTCTACACAGACACATTCACTAAAGGCTTTGTTTAAGGTGGAAATTCAAATTTTGCGATTAGCTTAAGTACGATTCATAAAATTTTGTGTTAGGGCATGGCGGATTCAAGTTCTCCGCTTTTCTGGGAGTTTGTACACTGCCTCTTGAAATGTGAAGAGAGAGAGAGAAAGAGAGAGTGAGTTTTCTAAAAATTACCCAACCCACTGGGTTTATTTGGGTTTAATTGAAATCTATTTAAAATTAATTTTTATTGATATAAAGACATTCATATTAATTTAATTGCATTCACTTATATGAATTTGAAACTGTATCATATATTTACATTCATTTTTAATTATATTAATTTCACTTTTAATTATATTATTTTCTCCTCCCACCCCCGAGGGTGGGGGTGGGGGGAGAAAATTGTGACAATCCTGCCCTGATTGCATGTAGAGATAAATTATACAGAAAACATGCAGACAATGTAAACAAAACTTTTGGCTTTTGTAATCCTCATTTGGGATATTAATGTTTCTTTCAGTTTCTGTACGAGAATCTGCAAGCAAACTGTACCATGTAAAAAAGCCAAATTTAGTTAGAGGCAAAGTGAATTTTGAATTTTGCTAAAACTGACATGCTTCACAGAGATAAAAACCATGCACAAACAATGAGAGGATTTGTAGCAGGCAGTCAATATAAACTGACACACAAACAAACAGTTTATGTATCTGTGTTTATGCATCATTTTTTGACAGCGTAAGTACACAAATGTACTTGATAATGTATCATAGAACAATTTATGTGATAATAGAAAGCAATACCTGTCAGCTTCATCCAAAACCAATATTTCAATACTATCCAGACTAAAAGAGGGTGTGTTCTTGAGGTGATCAATTAATCTACCTGGAGTTGCAATAACTACATCTGGATTCTTTCTCAGGACAGACTCCTATAAAAATCAAGTTGAAATAAATTAGGTATGACCATATATTATTTCTAATGCTTTAATTTTGTTACTATCTTATCATTATAAATAAAAATTACTTTTACTGAAAATAAATTTTGGAGAATTAATCGAACTACTTATGAAACAATATATACACCACAGCATATGAAACTGCTGTAAATGAGTTGGCTATAAAAAGAAACCTCTTGGAGAACCACTACCCAGCAGTAGTGTCAAGCAAGTACCAAATTGATAAAGACACTTGGAAGACAGCTGTAAAAATTGTAAATAATAATTGTCTACAAAATCAGTCCCAGGAGGCTGCCTGAGTGTTTAGCAAGTTTCTGAGTTAATGAGAATGATGTGTTTTATTCTGCATATTGAATAAAATGTGTATAAGAGAGGGAGGGATTAACATTATACCATTCTCAACACCAAAGTTGTAACCTTAAATTCTCTCAATTAAGAATCAATCTCTTAAACACATTTATTAAATAAGCAAAATAATACACACATTCTTGTTAACACGGAAACTCGCTACACATTTGCGCAGCCTACACATTTGCCATTGTAGGAGACTATCATAGACATTCTCATGGTCATACAGCAAGTTTTTATCAGCCTGGTGCCTCTGCACTGCTTCCAGGTAGTGGTGCCCACTTTTCTGAGCACTTTCTTTGCTTAGCTCACTTGGCTACAGCACAAACAGTACAATAACTTACCTGAATTTTTACATCGAGACCACCCACAGCCAAACCAATCTCCACAGATGTGAACTGAGCAAGACGTTTTGCAACTTCATACACCTACAAAAACAATTCTGAAAATTAAATTGTTAAATACAATACAAAGAACTAAGTTGGCATCGAAATTCCTATGAGTTCATTAAAGCTTCTTATGAAAATCAGATGCTTTTAATTACAAAATTAAGCTTCTTTTACAATTGAGATTATTCAATACTGCTATATAATTAAAACAATATTGTATATTGGGTCAATGTTGAAATCAAAGAAATTATAATTTCCTAGCTTTTTTTTCACTCAAACTCTCTCATAAAACTGAAGTCACTAAATGATACATCTGAATATTTTAAGTACAACGGATTATATACCTGAACACCCAACTCTCGAGTTGGCACTAGCACTAGTACTCTAGTGATTGTTAAACCACGCACTGGTCGATACAACAACCTTTCCAGAGTAGGCAACATGTACGCTGCCGTCTTTCCCGTACCAGTAGCAGCACACCCACAAATATCTCTGCCTAAAAGAGCAACAGGAATAGTGGCTGCTTGAATTGGAGTTGGGTGTATATATCCCAACATTCCAATGGCCTGGAACAGAAATGCCCTGTAAGCTGCGAAATAGAAAAAGATTTGTTTACAACAAACTGTGCATTGCGACTCCCAGGGGCATTGTGGCCTTATGGTAGGGGCATAGCGGTGATTTATTAAAAATTATCTTTAGATACTTTCCAAAAGAGGTTGTTCATCATAATTGGATCGAAGATCCCTTCAGTGAAGAACAACATTAAACACTGAAGAACAAGAGCAACTCATGATATTTCTTTTGACTCCAGATTTAAAATGAAGTTTGATTTATCACCACTCACTGAGTGAGCTTGGTGAAAAAGGAGTATCCAGGCCAAGTAGGTAACATGGCCTCATGAAGTTTTGATTCTTTTTGCAACATCCTCCTTATGTGAGGTAGGATTTTCAGCATTGGCAGTAATGAAAACTTAACGTTAATTTTTAGAGGATTTTTATCATAAAATTAAAAGTTGAGTAAAATGTGTTACATGTTATTTTAATACCTAATTAGAATGCAGAAATAAATTTGTTATATTACTTACTCCTTTGCATCTTCAGCAGCCCTATATTAATCCTTATATTTGAAACTTATTGTTATCAGGGGAGCCGCAGAAAGTTTTGTTTAGGTCAAGGGACCAGTGAATGAAAAAAGTTTGAAAATCCCTGGTTTACAAGAAGTGAAATATTTCAGAAAACTGTATTTTCATAATATTTTTTCCCCCAACTAAAATTTATTGTCATTCAGAAAGTTGCGCATAGAATTTTTGAAATTAACTTTCAATCAACCCAAATTGAATTCATAATCTAGCAACAAATGCCTTGAACACAAGACAAAGACATCTTCCTCCATTAACTCTTTCTAATGTGAATAAATTACCTTCATCAATGGGCGGGAAAGATTCATCTGATAAAATGAAGAATTTTCATCATATGGAGGTGCATCTTCAAAAAAGTCTACATTTTCTTCTCCTACAACATTCACCACTCCTTTCTTGACTTTTTTCACAGATGATTGTTTGATTTTTATTTCATCTAAAACAAAATTAACATAATATTAATTAACAAAATAATTCTCAATGGCCAGATACATTACATACAAATATTAGTTTAAAGCCATAACAATATTAGTTACGATTGATGTTCAAGCAAAGAATACACATCTCTGCATGTCATTTAATATGAAACCCTTTTGCTTACAAATTTTCTCAAAGGGCAACAGTTATTTTTTGGTGGGGATTCTTTTGATGTAAGAATACAAACAAATTTCAAGGGACAGTGATTCAACTATATAATTTTTAGAAATTTGATACATACTAAACATATTACGAAACAAGGGTAACAAAATTAATGAATGACTCAAATGAGAATAATAAGAACTCTGAGTGGGCTTACAGCAAATTAAGCCTAGCTAATGATGGCAGTTACTAAACAAAACAATATTTATTAGTCATTACAGACTCAAACAGGGAAAGGGGAAACTCATTTTTTGATTCACACTGTTGACAAAAATACAAAAGTATTTTGTATTTTACTATTTCATCAAATTCAATAAATTGCAACTACAGTGAATTCATACACATACTTTAAACTACATTCAATCTCGTCAAACGTTTAACTTTTATCAATGTGCACTTATATTTTGCGTTAATACTTAATAAGTTTATAAATTGCGATAATATTTAAAGAAAAAAACAATACATATTTTAGAACACTGGAATGCAATGATGTGAGAGAGACTGTGTTTTTTAGGGGCTTAAGAATGTTTCCTATTGCAAAATTTTGATGATTCAGAATCCAACAATGATAAAAATGGTGACACCTTCAATACGCTGAGAATTCATTACCCACCAAGGTTTTTTAGCCAAGAAGTGGCTTTTCATGGATTGAAGTTCCTTGTTTGAGGAACTGAAGTGCAGCACATTCTGAAATTTGTTCCTGGAATATCTTGTAATGTCATGGTACCTTCAGGAACTCTCCTATACGGTTTAGATATTTTCAATTGTGAAGAAATAAAACATGAAAATGTTCTGCTCTCCAACTTCTTCTCAGAAGGTGTGCACCTTCGGCCGTGAGGCAACCATGAACATTTGAAAATATTTCAGGATAGGCATTAATTGCACTTAGAGTGAAAGTAACTAGATTTTATAATATTTAAAAGTTTGGAAATAAATTAAATATTATTTATGAAGTGCAAGTGTTTTTAAGTTTTATTGCCAATCAAGAACTTATAATTCACTAACTTGCACCATCTACATGCTATTTAGGTGTGCAAGGCTCCATTTGTGTAACTTGTCTAGCTGCTGCTTAATAAGCATGCAGGTGGAATAGCATACTCCTCACTCAAAAGTTTATTAGTTTTATTTAATTTTTGAAAATTTATTTATTTATTTATCATCAAAAACTATGTGTGACATGCTTTGGGAAGAAGGTTTAAATTACAAACCATGTTTTAGTTCATCCTCCGATAATGAAACATCACTGTCTTCTACATTTTCTTCTTCACTTTCTTCGGAACTAATAATAACTTCATCTTCATCTTTTTTTGCAGGCTAAAATGTAATAGAATTAATATAATATATAATTCACACAATTACAGGATATGGAATATAATACACTGGACACATCTTAAGAATTGCAGTTTACCTTGCTTTTTCTCTCAGTGCGAGCTTTCAAGATTTTCTCATCGACACCACTTTTCCCTTTACGGCGGATATACTTCTGGATATCATTCCACTCAGGAGTGGTTGATTTGCCTCCGGAATCAATTCCAAATTGAAAGTCAGCTTCAAAATCCCCTGTTTTCTTTCTTTTTTGTTTAGTGGGTTGATACTGTTAACAAATTCAGTGATATTGAGTAGCATTTCCCACAATTAACAAGAAAATAAAAACTTCTCAGATACAGGTATAAGTTGAACAATCAAATTCAAATAAACTATACACAAGTGACATACCTCGACTTCTACATCTGAATCCTCAGAATAATCTTCTACTTCATCGCCGTCATAAATAGTTTTAATAAGATCAATACCTTTAGGGACCATAATTGGTCTTTACTTGATCACTACTATACAACCCCGAGCAAAGTTGATTTTACAAACTTTTCAATCAATGCTAATATAAACACTTGTACGCACATGCAGCGCACGTGCCCACATTTGAGCCTGATTTGAGCACCGTAGACATGCACAATAACTACTCTTTGGAATCCAGTTCAGAGAGTAATATACAGGTGGAGAAGTAAAGAGTAACGAAACTCTTTACTTCCGATTACTCTTTACACTCCGATTTAAGAATTATGGCACTCAAAGGTCACAATTTGGATGAAGAGGAAGACGTTGTTGTCCAATCGAAGCCAGAATATCGAAAATTGAAGTTATAAGAAAGCTATACTTTTTCTAACATGGCATTTGAAACTATTATCACCAAGATGGAAATGACATGACGCTTTGCGTCTTGCCACAAAATGTCGCGCAGATGTCGCCTGATCGCGACCGTATCAAGCAATGCTGCAAATCAAACACCTCTAGCGGAACGAAAGAGGAAGACGCGAAAAGCTGTGCCATATTCCATCATGGAGATAATACCCTCAGATGCCTCTTATCTGCAGAAACCCAAATACATTTATAGAGCTGTACAAAATGACGTTACGTTTGGCGGGAAAGTGTTGGGTGGCAACCTCTGCTGTACGCATAAGTCAATTCTAGAGAATTAGTAAGTTTCTGGTTGTATTATGCGGCTCACGAGGTTTGTGTTTCATATCACATTTGTTATTTAAAAATTTATTTGTATTCTTTCGGTTTGTTCAAGTTTTGGCTGCGCAAATCGTTCACAAATTTAATTTAAAGAAGCACTCATACATCAAATCACTATGTTTGTAGTTTGAAAATCGTTCATAGTTAATATTATTTGGCGATGATACTAAAGTGTTAATTTGTAATAAAATGACATGCATGAAACATTTGCATCCACGTGCCCTTTCATCGGTTGTAAAAAATGTCAAAAAATTTCGGGTCCCTACGCTATTCGAGTAGAGGTGACTTCTGTAAATTTTTATAAACCGTCGACTTTTTAAATTTTTATTGAAGAAATTTGTATTATTGTCATTCAGAGAAATACTACGTACTTTATTAATTGTTTGGAAAAAATTCAGAAAGTTCATAAACTCTCCCAAAACGTTCCTAATTTTTAACGGAGTGAAAGAACATTCAACAACCAAGTTGACCAGAATTAAAATATTTAACTAATAATTTTTCAATTTATTAATTTAATAAATTTATATGGTTATTTAAAATATAAATATTGTACTTTTTTATCATATTTGTAAAAAAATGTTTGCAGTTTCCTGGGCTGAATTCAAATTTTGATGATTGATTTTCAATATTCAAGTCACACACTTAAATATTACTTGTTATCCTAATTGATTTTAAAGATAACACTTTTTATGAAACGCATTTTCAATATCTTTTTCTTGGAAAGTTTTAATGAACATTTGTTGCCATTTCTAGCAATACATTTGGGACACGACTTGATAGCCCTGGCAGTAGAAGAAAAAAGTTGATTTGGTGACCTACGTAATATTTTGCTTCGCTTTTACACAAAGTCTTGAAGATAAACAAAATATTAGTGGCTCATACATATTACAGTAGTGTACAAAACGTTCAGGCAATGCATGTAAATTGCAACTTGTTTATTGAAAGCTATGCCCTTTACTGGATTGTTTATATTACTGCAAAAATGTGGAAATCTGAGAACGACACGAAAAGTTTAGACGTGAGAATTACGAAGATGGACGGAACCTGTAACCTACTATTGACTTGGAATAACCATCTTACCTCAAAGCAGAAATCTACTTTTGTGGGTGCTATAAATTTACATTCCTGATTTTTAGGAACAGTAGGAACTCTCTTGGCCCCTTTAGCCACAGCCCACTATCGGACACAACTTGATTATCGTGAAAATACAACTTAATTTTGGAGAAAAAAGAACATTTCACTGCGAGAAAGTGTACCTAAACAAAACCAAAACCTTTTTAAACCATTACAGAGATAAAAACCTCCAACGAAGAATGATTTTAAGAATGATGACAGCGTTTTAAAAGAAAATCGACAAATGTATTTTATCCATTAGCTCACGGCTTCTAGCAGCCTGCCACTTGCCACCCTGTGGCGACGGCGCTGGGCGCTGCCCTCCGAACTACTAAAAGACAAGTGTGCTGAACGTCTCTATTGGATGATCCCCCTCTCCGTCTGGAAGTTGATCTTGAAGTGCCACTACGTTTAACTTGTATACAATCGAACCACGATATTCGAGAATAGGTGTGTCAACTCCCAACCTAAAACTGGAACATTTTGATACTAGTTTAGACAACTCTCGCAAATAGTGCTGTGAATGCCTTGAGTCCTTTTTGAGCAAATTGCAGACAATTTGACTAAACGGTGATCAGCTGATTATTCTATAGACGGTGCGTAAGTGGATTTGTACCTTAAAATCAGAGAGGAAGGATAAATATTGTGACATACCGATATGTCACGTTAAAATAAATTAACATTTATTTGGAGACAATATGGTGGAACATGCATTACGAAATATCACGAGAGCTAGAGCATAGCAACGACCGTGAATAACAATGTAGTTTTGTTTTTCTAAATGCATTAAGAAATGGTTGATGCTGAAAGTAGAAACTTTGGGATTAGAGGAGAAGTTTAGACGGTCAATGTTATGAAAAAATGAAGGTAGTTTAATACGAAGTCTTCGAGGATGAATCATGCAGGAAGATTTCATTCTGCTCTGAAACGCGCTTCTGAACTGTTCGTAGATATTTTCATGTGAAGCAATATTGAAGTATAATGGAACTTGTCGGAGTGGTAATCAAGTTCGGACTATGTCATAGGACGTAATCGGGACTGGTAATTTTGATAGTTTGAGAACAGCTTGGATAGGGAAGAAGAGATTTCGTTGGAACTTTGACACGGCAAGATCGCAAGATATTTCGACTGAGAAGTCTACGAGGGACATCAACGAAGAAAGATAAGTTAACCGCGGTGTAAAATTGTAAATTGAAAGAGATCATGATCAAAGGCCTAATTTAAATTCATTAAATTGTTTGATAAAAAAGTAAAAATAAACTTTGTTAAATTTTGTTCTATAGAAAAGAAAGTGATCTTTCATTTAGTCAATCCAAACAGTAATGAACTAGGAATAGAATCATTCTATTTCAGATTCCCAGCTGCGCTGTATAGTCAGGATCCTATAATCCTTTATAGAGTAATGAAGGATTATAATTATATCGTGACCCATTGACCCAGCAAGCCGGACGCTAAGATCTTTAGCAGATATAGATGTAGAGAGAGAGAGGAAAATTTTGGTATATCTCAAAATGGCGCCCAACGTGGGGCATAATTTGTTATAATTTATAACAATTGGTGACACGGATAAAATTAGTCTTATAAATTATAATATAGTGATCCAAAGGGAATCTGAAATTTATGGATTGACATTTGAAATTAATTGTTAGTTATAAGAAAGGGCCAAGACCATTTCATTGGTGTGATTTTAAAATAATTTAACAGAGAGATTTTAATTTGTATTAGAATTCAAAATGGATACTAGGTGCAAAAATTGCGATGGAGAATGTTAATGTAGATGATATGGCGTCTGCTAATACTAACTCCTGAGGGAGAAATTTCGCTGAAATTATTGAGATTGAACCACAAGAAAGAAATAATGGCTGCACTTAGAAAATATGGACCCTAATAATTTAATTCTTAAGATGTTAGCAGAAATGAAGCATAAACTTGAGCATAATAATACTAAATTAGATGGAATCACTTCAGATATGAATAATAAATTAGAGGGGATCACTTCAGATATGAATATTGAATGAAAAAATAACGCTAATTGGAAGGAATGACATCGGAAATGTCATTAGAATTGAAGAATTTTCGTCAGGAAATACAAAGGAAATAGTGCAATTACGGGCGGATACATCGGCTGAATTCAACATTATTCATTGTAAAATTGAGTCTTTTAATAATCAAGTCGACCAAATGCAGAGAAATTAAAAGAATCTCAAACAAAGTAATTCCAAGTTAATAATTTACAGGAAAACATTGTGACATTAGGACATTTACATGACCAATAATGCGAAAAGTTGACAATCGTCGAATCGCGTGTAGATAATTTAAATGCAATGTCGCTTAACATGCGAAACAATTGAAAACAGAGGATCTAAATTAGTTAATTCAGATTGTAAATTAGAAAAACGAATACCGGAGGGACTTAGAAACATTAAAATGGTTCGAATCTGAATCTGGGAAATATATGTCGGACATTGGACAAGATTGATCAGTTAGAAAATGAATTCATGATGCGTTCATGGAAATATATAATGCATGCATCGGCGCTTGTAATACCAAGCCACCTAAAATTTCATGATGATAATGAGGGCGTGATGGTTCTTAAGGAGTTGAATAGCATTGAAGTATCGGCGGAAGATTTATTAAGGAAGATACGGACGAACGGGCGGAGAATAGCACGTGTTTAATTTTGAAGGGATATTTCGGAATGTACCTGTAGACATTTTAATTGACACAGGTGCTAATGTTTGTGCAGTGTCTGAAAATTGTATGAGCAGTTAAAGAAAAGGAAATAAAATTGATGAGCTACCCACCAGGAGTTTGGATATTCGGACAGCTAATGGAAGGCTGCATCGAAACGAGAAGTCGGCAATTTCGTGGATGGGAAATTCAAGGGATCACAATCAGTTTCCGGCAATTGTAGTGAAGAATTTGATTCGTCCAATTATTTTGGGATTGATGGCTAAAATGTGTGACGCCAAGGTCGACATAGGTAACGAGTGTATTGTTACGAGGTGACAAAGGCAACAACATTGTTTAGGATCAAAGACCAGAGGGCGAAGATTGTGTTGCGATATTGCGGAACAAATTGAAGAGACCAGGGACCAGATCCACACGGCAGCAGAGGGCGCGGTCGACGAAAACGGAATAGATGCTAGTGAAGCTATTGAAATGTTAGCCAATGAATATAGAGATATTTTTGGAAGTTCATGGAGCCGGTAAAGGGATATCAATTTAAAATTGGATTGATGGATGAGGAACCTTTAATCTGAAACAATATCCGATCCCCATGTATATAAAAGCGAAGTACGTAAACAAATAAACACGATGCTTGAGGATGGTATAAAAAAAAATCGATGACACTGTATGTTAGCCCAATAGTGATAGTTCGTAATAAAGACAATAAGATCAGATTTTGTGTTGATGCTAGGAAACTCAATAGCAAGACCATTGTTTGTCATGAAAAACCACCGAAATTAGATGAAATGATGTGGAAGGTAAAAGGAGCTCGGATATTCACGGGACTGGATTTTACTCGTCGTACTGGCAAATTGGACTACACCAGATGATGCAAGAGATACGCGAATAATTTATGACAATTTGAGGAGGCAGCAGCCAAAAGAAAGCTAAAACAGAAACAATGCTTTGAGGCGAGTATAAGGGGTGATGAAGTGTTAATTAGATACCTCAAGTGTTGTCAGTGGATAAAGCTATTTTGTAAATTTTTCCCGTTGTATAGATGACCGTACCGAATTTGTAAAATATTAAGCAAGAATGCCGCGGTTTTGAATGATGAAAATGGACGGCAAATGGGAACATATAACTACAGGAACATGAAGCCGTATATGAGGGACGACACGCATGATTAAATATACTGGTCATAACAGAGATTTGTAAATAGTTGTAAATATTAGGGTATAATAGTTTTTCTTTGTTATTGTTTTGTTATTATGTGATTTTGTCAGTTTGTGTAGGAGTTTAATTTAATGTATGTGTATTCAATTAGTTAATGGGGAGCAAATATTAGGCAGATACAGGCTATTAGAATACCTGATGAAATGGTTATTGTTGGCACATTCCGAAAGGAAAATGTTATTTAAGGCAGCAAGTAACAAGACCTAGTGCAGTGCAAAGTGTAAAGTGTTAATGTCGTTAGTGTGAAGAAGCAAGAAGAAAGTGTTCAATTTTAGTCTTGTCATTTAGTTAGGTTGTAGCAAACCAAATGACGCTTGGAGAGGAAGCTGTGACATACCGGATATGTCACGTTAAAATAAATTAACATTTATTTGGAGACAATATAGGTGGAACATGCATTAGAAATATCACGAGAGCTAGAGCATAGCAACGACCGTGAATAAACAATGTAGTTTTTGTTTTTCTAAATGCATTAAGAAATGGGTTGATGCTGAAAGTAGAAACTTTGGATTGGGCGGAGAAGTTTAGACGGTCAAATGTTATGAAAAATGAAGGTAGTTTAATACGAAGTCTTCGAGGATGAATCATGCAGGAAGATTTCATTCTGCTCTGAAACGCGCTTCTGAACTGTTCGCAGATATTTTCATGTGGAAGCAATATTGAAGTATAAATTGGAACTTTGTCGGGAGTGGTAATCAAGTTCGGGACTATGTCATAGGACGTAATCGGACTGGTAATTTTGATAGTTTGAGAACAGCTTGGATAGGGAAGAAGAGATTTCGTTGGAACTTTGGACTACAGGCAAGATCGCAAGATATTTCGACTGAGAAGTCTACGAGGCATCAACGAAGAAAGATAAGTTAACCGCGGTGTAAAATTGTAAATTGAAAGAGATCATGATCAAAGGCCTAATTTAAATTCATTAAATTGTTTGATAAAAAGTAAAATAAACTTTGTTAAATTTTGTTCTATAGAAAAGAAAGTGATCTTTCATTTAGTCAATCCAAACAGTTGAACTAGAATAGAATCATTTATTTCAGATTCACTGCACTGTATAGTGGGATCCTATAATCCATAGAGGTAAAAGGATTATAATTATATCGTGACCATTGACCCAGCAAGGGGGACGCAAGATTTTTAGAATATAGATGTAGAGAGGAAAAAATTTTGGTATATTCAATAGAAATTTGAAAAGGGGGTCGAGTTTTGTTAAAATATGAGATAGTCATAGTGATACATGTTTATCTTATCAAAAAAAAATGTTTTTGCCCAAGCGTGAAGATATTCAAAAAAATGGGTAGAAGGCCCAAAAAAAAAGTGGAAGGAAAAAGGTAAAGGAAACATTTGGGAAAAACCCTTGGAGCAGGAACGTTCAGTGAAATTGTTATGAAAATGTAGTAAGAATGAGCGTAGGTTTCCCCGGCGATCGATGTTTTCATCGCAAAAGACCCCGGGGGGACCCCCTTTCGCCCCATCCCCGGGGATTTCATCCCCCCGATGAAGCCTGCGACATTCAGGCGAAACGTCGGCCTCTCACCCCACACGCGGCGTCCCCCGGAAAAAGGAAGGAAGTCAAATGGTAAGAACCAAAATAACAAAATTTTTCGGCATCAAGGACCCCCCGAATCACACCACATTTTTGGGTTCCCCCTAAATTGGGCAACTGATTTATCCATTTTTTGTTACCGGGGCCCAACCCCAAAATACGAGCTTTTCTCCAAATATTGTTTTTTTTCCCGCGCAGATTACAGAAATTTCTCTCTAGTCCATAGGAGAAAGTACAAATTTACTTTTTTTAAAATTATTTCATCGGGATATCATAAAAAAAGGAGTTCCCCCCTTCGTTAAGAAATCGATCAAAAAACCAATGCTTTGGGATCTGTGTTGTTCTTTGACCCAGGGGTGATTATTACTGTTCTTGGTTGATTCAAGCTTTTGAATGGACAATCAATTAAGGGAAAGATTTTTTTAAAAAATTTCTGAGTTTGATGTAATCCCATGACTAAAAATTTTTTTCATATATATATATATATAAAATATATATATATATAATATATATATATATATATATATTTTATTTTGGGGAATATACAAAATTTTTTCCTCTCTCCTCTACATCTATATCTCAAAGATCTTAGGCCCCGTTGCTGGGTCAAGGGGTCACGATAAAATTTAATCCTTATTACCTCTTTTGGATTATGGGATCCCGACTATACACCCGGCTGGGAATCGAAATAGAATGTTTTATTCTAGTTCTTTTTCGTTTGGATTGACTAAATAAAAAATCACTTTCTTTTCTATAGAACAAAATTTAAAAAGTTTTTTTTTATTTTTTCTTTATCAAACAATTTAATGAATTTAAATTTAGCCCTTTTGATCTGATCTTTTTAAATTTTAAATTTTCAGGGTTTTTATCTTTTCTTCGTTGATGCCCCCTCGAAATTTCTCGTCGAAATATCTTGGATCTTGTAGCCCAAAATTCCAACGAAATCCTTTTCCCCAACATCCGGTTCTCAAACTATAAAAATTACAGCCCCGATTACGTCCATGACATAGTCCAAATTTGATTACCATCCCGACAAATTTCCCAATTTATATTCAAATTGCTTCCAAAAAAAATATCTACGATCAGTTCAAAAGGGTTTTCAGAAAATGAAATCTTTCTCATGATTCACCCTGAAGACTTCGATTAAACTCCCTTTCATTTTTTCATAACTTTTGACCGTTAAACTTCTCCGCCCAATCCAAAGTTTCTATTTTCCCATCAACCCATCTTTTTAATGCCTTTAAAAAAAAACTACATTTTTTATTACGGTCGTTGCATGCTCAGCCCCGTGATATTTCAATGCATGTTCCACCATATTGTTAAAAATAAATGTTAATTTTTTTTAAAGGACATATCGGTATGTCACAGCTTCCCCCCCGCGTCTTTTGGTTTTGTAAACCCAAAACTAAATGACAAGACAAAAATTGAACACTTTTTTTTGCTTCTTCACACTAAACGACATTAACACTTTACACTTTGCACTGCACTAGGTCTTGTTACTTGCTCCCAAAAAACTATTTTTTTCCTTTTCGAATGTCCCAAAAATAACCATTTCATCGGTTTTTTAAAAAATATCTCCTAATATTTTATTAACTTATGAATACACATACACAAAATTAAACTCCTACACAAACTGAAAAAAACATAATAACAAAACAATAAAAAAAAAAAAACTTTACACCTAATATTTACAACTATTTCTCTTTACCAGATATTTAATCATGTGTCGTCCCTCATACGGCTTCATGTTCCTTATTTAAAATTTTCCCATTTGCGTCCTTTTTCATCATTCAAAATCGCGGATTCTTGCTTAATACTTTAAATTGATAGGGTCCTTTATAAACGGAAAAATTTATAAAATAGCTTTTTTATCCACTGACGACATTGGGGTTTTTTTAAAAACTTCATCATCCTCCTTATACTCGCCTCAAAGCATTGTTTCTGTTTTTTTTTTTGGGCTGCTCCCTCCTCAAATTGCTAAATTTTTCGCGTATTTCTACATCATCGGGGTGTATTCAATTTCCAGACGAGCAGAAAAACCCAGCCCCGTGAATATCCCAGCCTTTTTCCTTCCACATCATTTCACTAATTTTTTGGGGTTTTCATGACGAGCGATGGTCTTGTATTGAGTTTCCCCAGCATCAAAAAAATCTGGGTCTTTTGTATTTTTAAAAATATCACTATTGGGGATAGGTGTCATGATTTTTTTTTTATACCATCCCGCATCGTGTTTTTTGTTTTGTACTCTTTTTATATAAGGGGATCGGATATTTTTCAGATTAAAAGGTTCCCCATCCATCAATTCAATTTTTAAAATTTATATCCCTTTTTTCCCCTAACTTTAAAATATCTCTATATTCATTGACTAACATTTCAATACTTACAGCATCTATTCCGTTTTTGTCAACGCCCTTTTGCGCCGGGGGATTGGTCCCTGGTTTTTCAATTTGTTCCGCAATATCGCAAATAAATATTTCGCCTCCTGGTCTTTTATCCCCAAACAATTTTGCCCTTTTCACCTCAAAATACACCCCCTGACCCATGTCGACCTTGGCGTCACAATTTAGGCCATCAATCCCCCAAAAAAATTGGACGAATCAAATTCTTCACTACAATTGCCAAACGAATTGTGATCCCGAAATTCCCCATCCACCTTTTCCGACTTCTTTCGATCCCCTTTCCCTTACTTCCGAATATCCAAAATCCGGGGGAGCTCATCAATTTTATTTCCTTTTTTTTTAACTGCTCTTTAAAATTTTTTCCCACACTGCCCTTGCACCCGTGTCAATTAAAAATTTACAGGCTTCCAAAAATCCCCTAAAAAAAAAACTATTCTCCGCCCGTTGGTTTTCTTCCCTTAAATCTTCCGCCGATTTCAATGTTTCAACTCCTTAAGAAACCCTCACGCCCCCATTATCATCATGAAATTTTGTCTTTATTAAAGGGGTCTGCTTGATATTTCCTGTGGGAAAACATGTATTCATTTTCTAACTTTTAATTTGTCCTTTAAAGTCCAATATATTTTCCCCCATTCAATTTTGCACCAAATGTTTCTAATCCTCCCTGTATTCGTTTTTAATTTTAAAACCCAATTTAAAAATTTGGGTTTTTAAATTTTTTCCCCTTTAAGGGCATTCATTTAAATTATCTACACGCGATTCCATTTAATTTTTGCATTGTTGGTATTAAAAGTCCTTGTCCGTTTTTTCCTGAAAAAAGGGGAAAATTTTTTCGCCGACTTTAAATTTCCCCTGCATTTGGTCGACGATTAAAGAATCAATTTTCAATGAAAATGTTAATTCGCCGGTATTTCCCCAAAATTGGCTATTTTTGGATTTTTGACAAAAACTTTTAATTTAATGTTTCCGATGTCATTTTTAAATTTGGCTATTTTTTTTAAACCCTTTATTAAGGATCCCCCCTTTTATTATTCATTCGAAATGATTCCCTCTAATTTAAATTTTTATGCTTTTAGCTCATTTTTTCCCCCGAAAAAATTATTGGGAATTTTTAACGGCACCATTATTTCCCTTTTTTTTTGGTTCAACTCAAAAATTTCGCGAAATTTTTGTTATTTGGACGCCATATCATCTAATTAAATTCTCCATACGCAATTTTTTTCTCCCATATCCCGAATTTAAACAAAAAAACTCTTTAAAAAAAAACCCCAATGAAATGGTTTGGCCCCCTTATAATTAAAAAAATTTTTAAATGTCAATAAAATTTCAATTTCCTTTTGGGTCACTATATTATAATTTATAAGACAATTTTTTCCGTGTCAAATTTTATAAATTATAACAAATTATGCATCACGTTGAGGGCCCCTTTTGGGAAAAACCCTTTCCCCCCTTTTACATCTATATCTGAAAAAATTTTTTCCCCTTGGGTTTTAATGGGGCACGATATAATTATAATCCTTTACCTCTGTAATGGATTATAGGGTCCCCCATTTCACAATCTAAATGAAAGATTCTATTCCCATTCATTTTTGTTTTGGGTTGACTAAAATCACTTTTTTTTTTATAGCAAAATTTTAAAAAAGTTTTTTTTACTTTTCTTTATCCAATTTAATAAAAAAGCCTTTTATCGATCTTTTTTTCTAATTTTACACCGCGGTTCTTTTTTTTCGTTGATGTCCCCCGTAACTTCGTCGTTCTTGGGTCTTGCCAAACCTTCCCAAAGAAATCTTCTGCTTTATCCAAGCTGGTCTCAAACATCAAAAACCGTCCGATTCGTCCCTTTTAAAAGTCCCCAAAATTTTTAAAACCCCCCCAAAACCAATTTTTTTTGCTTCCAAGTTCTACGATCATTCAAGGCCTTTTAAGTGTCTTCTGCATGTTCCCTAAGCTGTTTTTTCCCCATTTTACCTCTCTTTCCCCCAAAAAAGTTTTACTTTATCAACCCATCTCTAATGCCTTTGAAAAAACTACTTGTTTATTAGGTCGTTTACTTTCCCAATTTTGATTTTCAGATTTCCACCAATTTTTCCAAAAAATGTTAATTATTTTAACGAAAATCGGTATGTCCAATAATTTTAAAGGTTTTTACCCTCACCCTTTTTTATATATAATCCTGCCCCCACGTTGGGCCCCCTTAGGGTTTTCCCTTTTGGGGGGGCTCCGTGTCGTCTTTCCCTACACCGGGCCCGCCCCGACCCACCGTTGGCGGCCACTTTAACACTCTCACAGCCCGGGTTTTTACTGCACAATGGGCCCTGTCGCCCTTTTTATGAACAAACAAACAAACACTAGCCTCGCGTTGGGTTGCTACATATAATAACCTTCCCATTCTCCTACTCACAATGCCCTCTGCTAGCTTCTGGCCTTTTACTCACCTGGCGTGGTCTGCGGTGGTCTGTACAGACGCAAAGCAGGTACTGCGCCACGTGCGTGGATCAGTCTAATGCTACGTGAATGATTACTGAAAAACATATTGATTTCGCAAATCATGACCCCAAAGATGGCATGAAATTTATTCAAATCGCCTTTATCATATTTCCTTTCAATTTGCACTATTTAGTGCTGCACAGCACTGGTGCCTCTGACGGCACACATCAACACAACCCAGCAACAAAAAACAAACAAATAAATATTTCTCTTCCTCAATACACGATACATGGATATATACTCTCTCATTCACACAAACTATTTACAACAACAAACAAATACCATTACATTATATAATTAAACCCCTAGAATGCATTCTGTCGAGATTTACGTCTTAAAATCTATTAATTACATGACTTGGTCTTCGACAGAGCTTTCAATTCAAAAAAAAAAAACAAATGTCAAAATACTTTGCTCACGTATGATGCGGCTTTCGACGAATCTGCGTGTCTGGTGTGATTATTCACGCCAACAGCGCCTCCGTTGTCGCCACCAGTTCCGGAACACTCGCATACGCATCACTGTTCACCATCCTGTCGGAGTTCACGCCGCCATCTTTTTTATAAACCTTTTAAGTTATTAGAAACTCTGAATCCTGAATCGAATTCCGCGCCTCTAACTATCAATGCAACGTCGCGCTCCCACCGTTGCAAAATTCTCATACCGCCGTTTGCTCGCAAGTCCAACGGGCGTTGCTGAATTTCACAATAATTCCTGAAAATTCCCTTTTTTTTTACGAAATTCCTTTTCACGAACTGCTAAACAACGCACATAAGCATTCCAGTTACTATTTCGGATTATGTCCATTACTCGCACTTTACAAAATTTTCAAACATCGCCTACGCGAACACACATCCTGCCTTCACCAAGTCCAGGCATTCTGCAAATCTTCCCAACTTAGCATTGTATCCTTGCTTCAGCACTTTTCCGATCGCTCGATAACTGACGACCGCGTCACCTTGGTTCTCTAAAATATTTAATTTCTAACGTTTTCAAAACACTTTATTTCCGTTTTAGTTTTAATAAAATTCTCCGGCAATTTCTAAAATTTGATGTTTTCCTTTGTTTTCCTTTGGTCAAAATCCTTTTATTTCCTATTTTCCGTTTTTGAATGAAATGAACGCACTGCAATTGTTCGTAACGCTCTTCTGCTAAACTTTTTGCTTGAATTAATTTATCTGTTTTATTAAAATTTTGATACTTCCCGTCAAGATATTTAAATGGGATAAATTTTGCATGATCAGCTTAATTTTCTTCTTTTGCCCTGAAAGTCTGAATTTGATATCTTATCGCGTTCTCTTGAGTATTCGAAAACCTCTTCTTATAAGCGTTTCATCGCTCCAACAATGGACTCCATTAATATTTTCCTTAACTACAAATATACGAAATAGAAAATTTCAATAACTTCTATTGCCTGACGCGATTTTACTGGGATAACTTTTAAAATGTCCTAAATCAAAGCCGGATCTATTGTTTATAGTCCAAACTCGCACAAGTATCGGGTTCGCTTTATTTTCTTCCTCAATCGGTTTTATTTTTACTATGGCGTCTTTGCTGTAAATGTTTTCGAACTGTTCATCATCCAAACGCACATATCGGGGATCTTTAAATCTTTAAAATTTTAATATATATATATATATAAATATAAATATTTTTATATATATATATACAATATATATTTTTAATATATATATATATATATATATATATATATATATTGTTAGTTTCTGGGTTTAATTTAAAAAGTCTCGTATTATTTTCAAAAAAACGTTTATTTTTTTTAAAAAAACACTAAAAACACTTGATTATTTATTTAATACACTTTTTTTCCTTTTATTTAATTAATTTCTTTTCGTTATTTTACACTAACACCTCTTGATTTATTTTACCAAACTTTGTTTTATTTACACTAACCCCTCTTGCACACTCGCACAGTCCTGATGACCACATTCCGATGGATCACCGATGACGTCGGGTTCACTCCCCGACCACAGAGATGCATCAACGGTTCATTTTACGAGCACACTCACTGCCCCGCGATGCAAACTCGCTTTCAGTTTAACTGCGGATGATATCGGGCCGCCGGGCCAAACCTGGACAACCCCAACCCCCCCCACCGGGACAACCGGCGGTACGCCTGGCCCCCGCTCGGGCCCGGAAACGCCCGCCACCGGGGGCCCATGCCCAATTCGTTCACCCCCAGGGGGACCCTGGAGGCTTTTAGTGAAATCCCCGATATTCGGCCAGGCATTTGGAGGTTGAAAGAAGTGACTTTTCTTTTTTGGATTAAACTCCAGGGGTAGCTAGACAAGATGCAACCCGGAAAACCCAGATTCAACATTTCTTACTATTTCCGCAGTCCATCAAACCAAATCCTTTTTTTGACATGGCAATCTTCTGACGTTGTCTTGCAGTACTTGTTGGCGTAATTCAATTAGATTTTCCCCACAGTTTTTCATAGGATGCCTTTGATATGACTTATTTTTTGGACAAGGAAATTTAAAATAGGACTGACGTCGTGCAAATGCAGCCTTCCCAATATCTGGGTTGGTTTTAACCTCTACCCTTCCTTTTTTCTCTGAATCAGTAGCAACACCTCTGGTCAATTAAACCTGGGCGAACAATGCGCCAATGCATATTCCGGGGGGTAGCGAAAACAGATCCCGTTGCACCTCCTTTTTACCCCATAACGCGCTTGATGTTTTTCATTAAACTGAGAATAAATTTCGTGAAATGTACTTTTGAGTCCAGCCACAAACCGTGGGTCTTTCTTCATCATTTTCATTATTTCCTGCTGGGGCCAGCTGATCTGAATGAACGACTCGTGGTTTCCATTCGGCTTTTTTAATTGGAGACAACATCATTTATCCTTCTTCACGACCTCGTAGGCCCTTTCCCCATGACGTTGAAATTTTTGGGACAAAAACCGCGGCGACGTTGAAAAAAGGAATGATTCCAGGTTGATAACCTCCCCCTCTTCAGCTTGATGTCATACCGGTCTTTCATCCTGTCACTTGGAGGTTTTTTACGCACCTGGTTTAAATTAGTCCATTTTCCGTCTTAGGTCATTTACAAAGTTTCCCCGGCTATTTCTTCAAGTTTTAAACCAAACTGTAGATCAATGGAGAGATTTCCCCGGCCAAGAGGATATTAGGGGCGTTTGCCCAGTTGTTAAAAGAACAGATGAGCGGTAGGTAAAGAAAAAGTTTACGTATTGGTCCCAGTCGCGTTGGTGATCTGCACGACCTTCGAAAAATTTTTTCCCCATTGTTCTGCCTGCTTTCCACCATTCCGTCTGACTGCGGATGGGGGTGTTGTTTTTGTTTTTCTTATTCCAAGAAGTTCACACCCCTTTTGAAACACTGCAGATTGAAGTTCCGTCCTTGATCTGAATGAACCCCAGTGGCACACCAAATCGGCTCCCCCATTTTTTAACCAGTATTCGAGATGCAGGGTTTTGGCTGGGTAGGGATATGTTAACCCCATTCAAATAATCCATAGCCACGAGTATGATTTATTTCATCATTTGACATTGAAACCAGCAAGTCAATGGAAATTTCGTTGAAAGGACTCCAACGTTGTATTGCCTCATCTTCGCTCTTCTTTTTTTATGGGGCCCATTACTGGTAGAAAAACCTGACACCGTGCCCCACATCTTTACATCTTGCTTGAAATTTAACCCAGTAAAATCGTTCGCGCACTTTCTAAGGTTTTGTTATACTGAGATGCCTCCAGTTCCATCGGAAATTTTCCCCCTTTTGGGGACCCATTCTGGTAGCAATATCTGGTCCTCTTCTGGGCCGTCTTCACTTTCCAGAACTCGTTTAAACACCTTCCTTTCAGTAATCAACCCACTGCGCCCAATATGATTTTACGCGGGAGAACGGGGAGCTATTTCCCCAATTTTGGTCTCCGTCCGTTTTTTTCCCAAATTTCCCAAAACATGTTTCAATTTTGTCCTCTTTCTGATCTTTCAAGTTTTTTGGGTCCCATTGGTCATTACTGACAGTGCCCCTTGGTAGAAAATCTTCTTCCGCATGACAACAATGCTTGTTTTTCGGGGCAGGTCTTCTGGAGAGCATCGGCTTTCCCGGGGTGACTATTTCCCGCTTGATGTTCATTCTAAATGTAATTTGAATTTTTCAATCCATCTGGGACTTGCCCTTCCGACTTAGTTCAGCAGCCTTTTCCCCAAGGGGGCAGATCCTTTCTAAAAAGAAATTCTTTAGTAGATATTTTAAAAGTGTTCAAGGATTTCCCCAAAGCAAGTTTTTTTCCCGTTACACAATAGTTGCGTTCTGGCTTTGATAGAACTTTACTATAAAAACCCGATTACCCTCTCGTCCATCTTGTATCTGCGATAATACCTCCAATACCAAGTTACTTGCGTATCAAGTAAAATTTTCCCCTTTTGAGGGTGGATAGCCAAAAAGGGCACCACTGGCGCTTTTAAGCTTTTAAAAGGGGTTGGCAGTCTTGATCCCATTGAAACAAACGCTTTTTTCTGTCATTGAGTCAGGCCATGTTCAAACCCCAAAACATAGCGGCGATAATAGCACATAGACCCGGAAATTTCTCAACAGTTTACCCTTTTGGGGACCGGCCTTTTCCTTTGGTTTTAAACCCTTCTCCGACAGGCCCCACTCCGGCCAGATATACATGTCCAAGGTAATTCCCCTCTTCCGAAATAAATGGCATTTCTTTGAGCTGAGTTTCAAGTTGCTCCTTCCAACCTTTTGAACCCCTTTTGGGTTCAGGTTATTGATGGGTCTTCGAAAGATTTTCCAAAAAAATTATATCGTCGAGGAGACAAGACATGTCCCCCACGACAGACCCAACAGGGTTTTCCCATCAATCTTTCGAATGAGCTGAGCATTTCAGTCCGAAAGGCATTACTGTAAACTGCCACAAACCATCCGATGGTAAATGCAGTCTTTCTCGATCTCGGGGATCATTTACTTCCAGATCCGCCAGGTAAATGTCGAAAAGATCTTGGCCCCAGAGATGCCCAAACATGTCGTCAATAGGGGGCAATGGATAGCACCTTCTTCGTTACATTGTTGAGCGTCGGAAATCGAACAGAACCCGACCCCCGCCCTTTTCTTTTTCCAAAGACGGAGAACCCCAGATGTTGATTTTCGATTACCCCACCCTTTCCCATCTCTTTTAATCTCATCGCTTCTTTTTTCTTGAAGAGGTAATTTTTCTAGAGCGGGAAACGGTGTCTTTCCGGTGTTATTGGTGACGAACAACATCAGTCTTTTCCTTTTACACCGCCCGCATTAAAAGCATGCGGGTGGCCCCGATTAGGTCTTCACCCCATGACACTCTTCCGAGATAACCCTTTTTACGCCTCTGTAACCAGATTCGCAGTCCAGGAACTTTGGGGTGGGGGTTTCGGAGGGTTCAACCGCAAAACGGGGATCCCGAGAACAATTACCAATCACTTTTCCTTTCCCTCAACTTAAAGGATGGGATTAATTTTCATTTTTCCCTACAGGTATTTTTATTATTGACCATTCTTTTCAAAATTTCTCGACCAATGTTTTCCGGGACTTCTAGGTTCCAGAAAAATCTCCCAGTGAACGTCGCCCCGGGGCTGCCTATAAACATCTCGCTACGCCCTCAAGATTACGTCTAACCGAATTAATTACGGGAAGTTGTTACGTGAATGACCACTCCACTTCGTTGATCTGCACACCGTGTCGTAAACCAGCTGACACCAAAGCGTCATAATATCCATTCCCAAAAATTGTTTTCTTCATATCAGCGAAGCAGACGATGACGAAAGCAACAGTTCCAATAGCAAGGAGGGCATCCATTTTCCCCAACATCTGCCGAGTCACCAGTGGTGTTGAAGTTTTCCCTTTGGACGGATTAGATGAGATGATTTGGCAAAAACGGGTTTGTATAAGTCTTTGGGTTTCACCGTATCCAAAAGGAGACCCCTTTTCATTTAAGGATCTGAAGCTGTGAACGGTGTCGAATTGACGACGTGTATTTCAAGGTGGGGTTTTTGACAGGTCGATGGGTCCCCTTCCCTCAACCCGCTTTAGTTTCTGCTGGCTGCTAGGGGTTTTTTCCCAAAAGACGCTCTCCTTGTTGTTCAGTGGACGGTCACATCGACTTTTTTATGCCCCTTTCTCCCAACCAACATCGAGGTTGTCGTTCACTAGGGAAATTCAAACCTTCCCCACCCTTGCCCAAAAAAATTTTTCGTCATATCACCCCGGGTTTTCAACCGTATTGCCGCAGTTTGAGCCTTTTTTAACCTGAAGTCTAGTGTTATTAATGCGTCAGCTAAGGGTTTTTTGGGCTTGCCACTCAAAGCTTGTTTTGTTTCATCGTAGGCTTCAATAAAGACCGGGCGGCGTGGGTTAGGGAACCCCGAATCAGTCCGAAAGGCGCGCCAGACGAGAAATACGTTCCCGTTTAAACTTCCCGGCTTCTGAACACGATTCCTAGCTGGGAAAAAAAAGCTTCCAGGTGCGCTTTCCGTACCGTTTTCGAGTCTTGACAATTTTCTCGAGTTTTTCTGTTCATGGTGGGATTGCTCAGAAATGACGGGTTACCACGCAAAACCCAAAAACAGAGCCGTAAAAATCTTTAAGCCATTTACCGTTGGGACCTTGAAATTTTTGGGTAATTACCCGAAAAGGCCATCAAATGGGGGTGGTTTTTTTTGTGCTTTTTCCCCTGGCTCCCGGGGGCTATGGGCTATTTCAGTGGTTCCAATGATGTTTATATTCGATTTTTCTGTTGAGGGAGTAAAACCTTCAGCTTCTTTTCAAAGATTTAGTAATTTTTTTTATTCTTCAAAATTTTCATCTATTTTTCAATTTTTTTCCTTTCTTTTCCCTCAATTTTTATTCTGACTTTGTTCCGTTTTTTTCCAAAACCCGGAATTTTGGATCAATTTTTTTTCTAAAATTTGGGGTTTTTATCTTTTCAAAATTGGGGAAATTTTTTGTTAACTTTCTTCAAAACCCCGGGAAATTTTCCCAATTCTCCTGCAATTCTCTTTAAAATTTAATTTTTTTCCCGTTTTTTTCCCAGTATTCTGGAATTTTCAGTTAATTTTCCCTTTTAAATTTTAATTTTCTTTTAACTTTTTTCCAATATTTTTTTAGGTCGAAAAATTCCCCGTTTTCTCGAAGAGAAAATTTTTGGATTTCGCCTGCGCCTTTAAAGGGGGAAAAGTTCTTTAATATTGCTTTCGTTCCAAGTGTCTTGTTCCTCTTCTAACTCCCCTTCAACTCCGTCACTTTTTGATCACAAAACTTTTTGTGAAACTCATCTTTATTAATTTTTAATTACCACTGTTATACCCCCCAATACACCAATTTTAGTTTCTGGGTGAATTAAAAATCTCATTTTTTTTAAAAACGTTTATTTTGTTTCTAAAACAATCACTGAAAAATTTGATTATTTATTTCATACCTTCTTTTCCTTTTTTTACACTAATTTCTTCATTTTACACTAAATTCTCTTGATTTATTTAACTAAACTTTCTGGGTTTATTTACACTACACTCCCCTTTTCCACTCGCAAGTCCTCACTACCAGTCACCCCCTGATCAAGTTTGATGCACTGGTCAAGCCCTCCCGAAATTTTCGATGCACTGAAACGGCACTTACTGAGCACACCCACCACCGCGATCAATCCCGCAGCTTCCCAAATGGGATCAAGACGACTCCGGGGCCCCCGGGGGTCGCATTTTCCGGGACAACCAAACCATCCGGGCGCCGGCATTTCTGGGCGAAGCCGGGAGGTGAGCCCGGCCCACCGGGAGTTGGGCGGCAGATGACGTAACCCGCCACCCCCGGGCGGGGAACGCAATATCGTTACAAATATAATTATCAAAGCCTGTTTTTTCCAACGCTTGAATCAAGAAAATTTAAGAGAACGAAAAACTCTCTTTTCGTTCTTGTTCTTGTTATTTCCATTTTTAAAATTTGCTCATTTTGTCTTAATTAAACATCTTATTAAACATGTAATCACAACGCAAAAACTCAGGATTTTACCTTTTTTTATAATTTAAAAAAGTGGGCCCGGGGATTCACAGCTCATTAGAGTTGTCGGCGATAAAATTTATTTTGGGAAAAAATAATAATATATTTAAATTATTAAAACAATAACACAAAGTTCAAACAAGTCGTAAACGCACAGCCCACCAATACTTTACGCTATTTATTGTCACCAATAATTCGACTATTTTTAAAAAAATATTTAATATACAATGAAAATATTTTAAAAAAAAAATCAGCCAATAGATAATTGAATATCAAACATCAACTTTACCCGGGGAACCCCAACAGAAATTTCCCCATGTATTGCCCCCCTTTGAAGAACTGTTAGGTCATGGGTAATTTTTAAATCCCAATTCAGGGCAGACTGCCCAACAACAAAGGGGGGACCCGTAGAAAAACAAATTCTAAAGTAGGCAAATTTCCTGAATTTTCTATCTTAAATTATTGGTCAAAAGACCAGAACTTTTAAACAATTTTTGTGGCATGTCTTCAGGGTTGACATCGAAGTTGTCGACAGACGCACACCCCGTTTCCCAACACATTCGAAAGATTTTTCTCACGGGGAGGCATGCAACCATAATTCGGGTGAAGGGACAAATTTAGAGAAACATCAAACGAGTTAAAGATTATAATATTACTGCTTTTATAACATCAGGATCGAATTCAGGTGTCACGTTAAGTTCGTTGGCGTTGGTTTTTTTTCCTCCGAGCGCCCCATTTTGGAGGGGTTTAAAACAATTTTTTTTCCCGCGGAGGACATTTTACCAAAAAAAGGAGAACATTTAATGAAAAGGAGGTCATTTTACTTTTTTACCCAGATGTATAGACAATTTTCTCAAAATTTCAAACTATCAATTCTTAAAAAACATATTAGATATTAAAACAAAATGAAAGTTGATTGAGAATTTTTCCCCCCCACTACCTTTGTTATCCCCCAAAAAATAATAAATAAGTTTTATATCCAATAAACCTAATGATCTATTATTAAATATTTATTTTTAAAAAAATGGATTTTCAAGAGTGGTCCTTTTTTAAAGAATTAAATTATTTAAATTATGCCTATTATTTTCAATTAACAGAACAAAAAAGGGGGACAACTATGCAATTTTAAAAAAGAAGGAGGACAAAAAAAGGGACAGATGGAACCCCACTTTTAGATTTGTAAGAACCACTAATCCAACGAATAATACAGTTTTCAGGAAAGATGGCTTCTGATTGTTTATTTTATTGCAAAGATGTCAAAAAAAGCAACCCTTTATCGAATGCTAAAAAGAGATTGATTGAGGAGAATGTTTGTTTGTTTGTTTTTTATTTATTTATTTATTTTATTTATTTATTTTTTTATTTATTTATTTATTTTTTTATTTATTTTTTTATTTATTTTTTATTTATTTATTTATTTATTTATTTATTTATTTATTTATTTTTTTATTTATTTATTTATTTATTTATTTATTTATTTATTTATTTATTTATTTATTTATTATACGTAAAAAAAAATTAAAAACTGCGTATGACGTGCTATGGGGAAAAGTGAATTGTGTGCACATTTTCAAAATTCTGTGATCCCTACACTAAGTCATATACTACTTAAATTTAAAATTTTGAAAGGGTCAAATTTCATACAACTACTGAATAAAAACACATGGATTCAAGGCAATCATTTGGGATGCTCATGCATTTAATTTCGTATTTCCTTTGCTGATATCCTATCCATAAGCACAATCTGCCCCTCCGACTTGCGAAACATGACAACACAAATACATAAACACACAGGAGAAAAAAATACAAACATGCACACTGAAAATATAATACAAAAGGAAATCTCATACATACATCAGAATGCGCATTCTGTCGTGACCTTTTTATAATTCTATCCTTAACCTAATATCATGACTTGGTCTTCGACAGATTTTTTTTCTTTCTTTGGACTTGCGCGTAAACAAACAAAAAACAATACAGTTATTGCACAATTCGTGCCACTTCCCTTTTCGCAGCGATGTCACTTTCCGTCAGCGCCCGTCGTTGCTAGTTGTCACGTGCATTATTCATGCACGCAGTTCCCGTTCAGCTGCCATCAGATCCCAAATGCACTCGTCCATTTAAAAATTACCAATGCATCCACGATTATTGTTTCTTGCACTAATCGCGTCTTCCCTAAATGTTACTTCTATTCCTCGCGACGTATATAGCTTTTGCGACGCTCCTGTTTCCTGCGCCTAACTTGCGTGAATACTGTCCATGCGGGTTTTTCCGTGAATTTTTAAACAAATTTAATTGAATTTTCGCTTCACTTAATTTCAACAATTGATTTTATATGACCGAAAATAACTTAATAACTTCTGCACAACACTTCCGCGAAATTTCTCCACAAATTTAACATAGCATCAAAACGCGTGCGATCATCATCAGACCTGAACTCATTCTGTCTGTAACACATTTTACATTGTTGGTCCCTACAATCCAAGTGACTGTCTTTTATCAAACATATGCCCATCACCATAAGAAATGTTCGAAAACTTTTACATTTTCACTGTTTTCGGGCATCTTGCGTCTTACTCTCTGTTTCATAATTTTACTAACTTTCGGTTTGTAATCGTCACATTACCGAATTCCCTTTTCCTGTTTTCCTTTTTCCAAAAACCTTTATTTTCCGTCCACTCATGATGACGTCACTTACATCTTCGGTCGCTCTTTTAATTCTTTCTTAATCCGCTATGCTATGAAACTGGATAATGATTTATTCCGAGCCTTACATAAATTCCCCCGCGCCGTGACTAATTTTGCCCTGATCTAAATATTTTTCTCTATAATTTCTGAAAGTTTGGCCAAAACCCACCCAGGCATTCACTGGATATTCAATAAAACTCGTCTTGTTGTATATTTCCAGAAGTACAACAATGAGTGCCATGCCTTCAATCTTCGCCTTGTTATACATGCAATTTACACAATTTATGATATTTACGGAACCCGTGGCTCGAATAATGTGGTTCTTGTTTTAAAATGTGTTCATAACGCCTATTTCCGCCCCTTATGTTTTCTATTACTTTCCTAATAATTATTATTACGCGGCGCTGTTGTCTATTGTTTGTTTCATTCTTAGTTCCTCTTTGCTTACATAAAAGTTCCGTGTTCCATGCATTCTTGCGGGCTAGTCCCACAAATCATTACAATACGTATACGAGAAAGTAAAAAGAACATGATTTCAAAATCCAGCACTTCAGCACTTAGAAACAAGTACTATTGTTTGAACACGTTTTATACAAATAAAATTATTTTATTTTGAAAATTGCACTACCCAGGTATATATTGGAATAATGAAAAATTTTCTACACATCCTTATTCAAAACTACATTCACAGATTGCTGACAGACTGGTTGCCGCGAGGGCGCGAAGATGTAATTGATTGATTGATTTTTTCGTGTTTCCGGGCGCGTCAACTGCTTTGGTCATTAGTCCCGTTAGTGTAGTGAATGCTTTTTTTCTCGAGAGATGGCTGTGATCTTCCCCGTTGGGTGGCGAGATCCGGCGCCGACCTACCGTCCACTAGTGGGGTTTCCCCTAACCAGGACTCTCCCACCAGCGGGGCACCGCCCCAGCCGGAACATGCTCTAAGCTCCCGACCGATCTTCCGGAATATGTGGTAGTGTGGTGCATGTTAGTGTGTGTGTGTGTGTAAGGGGAGAGGATAGGACAAGGAAGAGGAAGGACAGATCGCGCGCGGTCCGTGGCCCGTTTGGTAGGGTACAGCTCCGGCATTCGCCTGGTCTTGATCGGAGAACTACCGATCAGAGCAGCCGTCCGATAGAATTCTCTTCCAGACAGCGACTGAATTCGACCTAGCTGAAAAGCTAGTGTCGAAAATCCTGCCGCTGTCAGAACTCGAACCTAGGACCTCCCGGTCAGAGGCGCTTCAGTGACATCAGTTGATGCACTGAGCTACAAAAAGATGATGAACACACCGTGAGAGACAGAAAGATACTTCCTTCCAGAATAATTTTACACAAAGAACTTATCAAATGTACGTTTTGAATCAAATCTAATATCAAATGAAAACAAATCATCTAAAAATCATAAATAATGCATTCAATACCGTCAATAATTGACTGAATTTATGTACTTTCAATATATTACAAAATTCATAAAATTAAGTTGAGCTAGTCAAACGAAGACATAATCTTGGTATTCCCCTCAGACTGACTCGGATGCCGCGCAGCACTCGGCGACAACACCCACTTGCTCGCGCCACCGAAGGCCCTGTGTTGTAGCGTGTTGAAGCGTAGGGTTAAAGAGTAAAGCAGTAATAGAGCCAAGAGCGTGACATAGTGTACTACCTGGGGGAGCCCCACATGGAGAGAGCGCTAGTTGGGCGTTCTTTGGTTTCAAAATGATTTCATATACATCGATATTGCTGTTATATCTTGAATATTGAATTAATTTTTGTAAAATGGTCTATTCCTAACATTATATATTATCTTTTTCGATTATCTAGGGATTGTGAATCCGTGCAACCTAAGGACGAACCACCACTGCTCAGTGTGCATTCCTGCGCAAAATTCTTACATTTCCTGCAATTAACATGGGAATGGATTCATTACTGAAAGAGGAAGAAAAATTGTGATTATAAATTTTATTATCGTCACAAGTAATATTTGGATCTTGTCATTAGATACCGAGCATGAATACATCAAACAATATATTTGTTTCTGTGACAATCAAAATACTC
The DNA here is from genome assembly GCA_964035755.1 of Teleogryllus oceanicus. Classification (NCBI taxonomy): domain Eukaryota; kingdom Metazoa; phylum Arthropoda; class Insecta; order Orthoptera; family Gryllidae; genus Teleogryllus; species Teleogryllus oceanicus. The sequence goes on along the minus strand of CAXIVR010000007.1, from coordinate 41,464,781 downwards.
TTAAAATGGTGTTGATATATTTTCTTTTTCATTGAGATGTACGCAATGCATTGTTTTCAAAACGAGTTTAAATGTAAATTAGAACATACAGTAAGCATCAGAAAGCAAAATTCCATCAAAAAGATCTGAGCAATCAACACAAAATTCAGAGAATCTTGAAGAACATGTAGTAGAAATCCTTTTTTCACACTAGTATCTTCGTCTTCAGAAGCAGAAGTCTCTTGCTTTGATTCTAAGAAGCAAGAAGATCATTCTCTATTCTTCTGGAGAGAGAGAATAAAGATTCTCCTAAATTTGTGGTAAGGAAAGTCTAATATCACAAACGTATATAAGAATTTCCATTCTTCCGAACATATCTTCTTTCCATTTCCGTCTGTAGATGGCAAAGATAGAGTGCAGACACTTCTCTGCTGTATTTACATAATAGTACAGAGCACCAGAGGAACTAAACGAGATATGGAAACGTTATTCTCTCAGTGACATTCGCAGAAAACCGTACAGTAAAAGAGATGCGTTAGAAGTAAATTATTTAAAATCAAGGGTTTTCATTTTTTTCTCTGAGGCAAACCATTGCACATTTTCTTAGTTTCCTCCCGCTCAAATATGCCATTGTTCCCTAGGTGGGAGTCCGTGGCGGTTTGATAGCACCGAATCGTTCCGACGTGAAAGAGTGCTTCAACACACTGTGTCGTAGTCGCCCTCGCTGGCCGCTCGCGAGCACAGGGTGCCGGCGTAGCGGCCGTCGTCCAGCTGCACGTAGTAGCAGTCCTCCTTGGTGCGTTCCACGCTGCGCACCTTCAGGTGGTAGAAGCTCTCCAGCTTGCCCTTGGGCGGCGGTCGCGGCGGCGCGTCGCAGATCTCCGCGTACAGGTTCTCGTCCGCGCCGCGCGGGGCGCCTCGCGCGCCGGGCAGCGCGTCCAGCGCGTGTGAGTACGGCACCTCGTCCGCCAGGGGCGCGACGAGCGCCGGTACGCCGCCGCTGACGATGAGGCCGCCACCGCCGCCGCCGCCCCAGGCGCGTGACGGCGCCCCTTGCGCGGCGGCGGCGCGGGGGCGGGCGCCAGCGCCGGCGAAGGGGACGGCTCCGGCCGCACGCTGGCCGTGTACGTGAACGACGACGACTTCTTGGTCGGGAAGCGCAGCTTGGCCAGGGAGCGCTGCAGGCGCCCCGACGAGTCCCGAGAGCCCCCCTTGCCGCCCCCCGAAGGGGGCGTGGGCGGCAGCGGGGCGTCGGGCGGCGGCGGGATGGGCGCGGGCAACGGGGCAGGTTCCACGCGAGGGCAGATGTGATGCGTCACTTTCACCTGCAAAACCAGCAATTACATTTTTATAGTAGGATCGTCTCTCAGATAGTTATATTTTTCCCTATTACAATTACTTGAGAAATATTAATGAACGGTTTTGTCAAGAAGTCCTGCAAACAATACAGAACAAGATCTTTGGCGCTTTATTATACAAAATATAAGTTTTAAATACTTTTTATTCAAATAAATAGTATGAAATATCTCATCAATTCATCCATTTTCATAATAATTGCATTCCGAAAAGAGGACAGCACATTTTTTTTCATAACTGAATTTAATGAGTTTAACTATCCTGAGTGATGCAAATCCGAGTACATTTTATTGCCAAAGCAGATTATTGACTTAACGTGTTCGAAGCACTGGCACAGAGTTCAAGAAGTCTCTAGATCAGCGCACTTCGGAACACATATTTGACAGATGAGATAATTCACGTGATCGAAATAAATAATCAAGCAGTTGTTTTTCAGAGTCGAGTCGCATTGTGTCGCCCGGAGGTGGGTCCGTCACCGCTGAGCGTGACAGGGCAAGTGGTAGTGGGGCGGGGCGGGGCGGGTGGGGGGGGGTGCTGGGTAGATGCTACGAAAGCGAAATGGAGGGGGGAGTAGGGAGGGGGGGGGGGGGGGGGGGCGGAGTTGGGTGTGGCGGAGTGGAGTGGAGCGCGGCTTGTTGAGGAGGTGTGTGTGTGTGTGTGGAGAGAGAAGCAGCCGACAGAAGCGGGGCGGTCCGAGCGAGCCAGCGCGGTCGGGATGTCAATCTCGGGCGGGCGGGCGGTGGCAGGGACCGCGGGCGGGGGACCGGTTTTTCAGGCGGTTCAACGCACTCGGCGCCCCGATCTTCTCGAATTCAACTAACAGTACATACGACATCGACCAAGAGGCTGAATTCTGTAAAATGCTCGCATTCCATTGCCACAATGGGATCGATTTTAGTCGGCAGGACGTAACGCCCTATATGAGTACGCTAAAAGGAAATTACACAGAGAAGATATCTATTCAAAGTTTGTAATATGAATTCCCAATTCTTTCTGTTCTCTATCCGAATATAACAGAGACAATAGTGACAGTAAGGTCATACTATTTTAGGAAACTTGTATATATTTTAACTTGGTATAAATTAGTATTCACTGTTCCTATACTCAAATATTTAATTAATATATTTATTAATTAATATATTTTCATTCTCTCTGTAAAAAAGTAATTCAATATCTGTCGGACTGAACATTTGCAGAGAATTTTTCTTTGAATTAAATTTTGTGAATTTAGAATTTTACTTTATAATACTTTGCATGGCAACCGGATCAGATAATTAAGATAATTCCCATTTGAACTGAAACAAATCTATTGCGTTTAAGGAAATAATTATAGTGTAACGAAAAAAAATTCATAATTATGTTCTTTTTTCAAGTTTTCAAAATGTCAAAAGTTTATCTGGCTCCACGAAATTCGCTATCCAGAGTGACCAGTGTGTGTGTTTGGCCTTCTGGCATCTCCTTGATTAAGATGTCTTATTTTCAAGTTTTGTTAAACAGATTCTGCTGACAAATATTTCGAACTTCTTTATTTCCCCCTATACCGCTTCCTCCTTCGGAAAAGTCATGTGAACTTTTATAATTATGTAGTTCGATGAATTACTTCCAAGCGTGAGCCTAAAACTTGTAATTCTTAGCTGTATTATCTCGTGTATTTTGGAAACATGGGACCCTATTAACAACTATTTGTAAAAAAAATCTCTTGAATGAAATTACCATGAAAGTATCAATCTATCCTTGCAACTCATGTATTCAATTTGTTTTATTACTCTAGAGTTAGGAACAAAATCAACGTAGGAGGACCCCTAGGTATATTAGGCTCGAATTTTCCATTTCTTCTTGCACTAGCATTACATTCATAAATACTTTCTCTTAACACCTTTTAGTGGTGAAAAACTAACGCTGCGATATGGTAACAATGATTCAATAGAGTAACACATTCATCTTAAATTTGAGATATGCTGGTAGAAATGTAGAGTGACCGTCTATTTTGCTTTATTTTAATATTAAGAGGTTTTGATTATCTCAAATAACTTCATGTAATTTACAATGCTTTCTTGACTGTGCTTTAACCCGTAGTTCCATATGCCATATTACAAACGTTACTTCAGTTACTTTCCGTAATTACCGTTACCAAATTTTCTAGCTCGCGCCCTTACCCTCAAATCAAAATATAAGGCATTTTATCTACTTATTTTTTCTAGTCTAAGCCAGATACCCACTCCACGTCAGATTGAATCTTGGATTGTACACTAGACCACGGGGGTCCCAATGAGGTCAAAATCGGCCCTGTTGACGACCGATTAAATTTTGAAGAGGTTAATAGAGAGCCTTTGCGTAGCTTCATGTAAAGTAACCACGTGACCAATAGCGTGTGAAGTCGAGAAAGAATTTTTTCACAACGTTTATATCGAAACGGAATAATTTTGAACCGTGGCGACAGTGTGGGATTAATTCTTCATAATGCCACATCCTCACGATTCGCATTTGTTCGACTAGAGCTGCCCATCAACCACGGACTTTTTAACTTACCTATAGTAAAGTTACAACAGAAAAGTACTATACTTGCCCGATATAGACAACTGAAAACCTTTAGAATATTTTCTAGTCGTTCAGTAGTTATTTTTCCAGACTAAGAGGGCGGGGGAAGATCACCGCCAACTCCCAAGATACAAACTCTACTTCACTTACGGGGCTAACGACTACATTGACGCGCATGTTGACGCGCCTCCAAACGCGAAACAATCAACCCATCAATCTATAGTATAGAACGATTTCCCTAAGGATGAGCCAAAGTGACAGTTCGCGAAAACAAGTGAACATCACATGTTATTCAGAGAAGAGTCCCTCCGTCGCGACAGCTGTTCAACCACGCCCCTTTGTAAAGTGCTAATGGCTCCTGTGAAAACATCCCTATGCAGAAGTCTAAGAGTTTCGCTGAGGTATATGCACGTACGCGAGTCCGGAAAACATTTTAATTTAATTACATTATGTGGAAAATCTCTTTATATGCTCTCACAATCAGTAAAAGAAAACCGCCACGAATGTAAATAGAAAGAAAAAATGATTTTAAGCCGGAAACACGTGCACCGGTACGCATCTCGCATTCAAGTCTCGGTTTTAAAATAAACATAATATTTATCACACAAAAAGTAAATTCAATGTAATATATAAAGAAAAAAAGAATTTTTACAGAAGAGCACATTACACTGCACTTCCTAATATCAATTATTTCTCGCTGCGCACTATATTTTTCCCGGACAAGGACACCACAAAAGGAAGTGTCGAAGCCATTTACACGTTAGCCAACTGCGACCGAACGAATGCGGGAAGGGAGTCTAATGGGCTCAATGGCAGAACGACCACAGAACCTTCAGTGATGTTGCCAGCACTAGCTGTCACTCTGGCTGATCCTTAGGAAAACCGCTCTGTAGGTACGTCGAGGGCTGACCTGGCAGCGCCACGCGTCCCCGCGCTCGCGGCAGAGGGCGAGCGCGGCGCGCAGCAGCGGCGTGTGGAAGAGGCGGCGCTCGGCGTCGGCCGACGGCAGCGCGCGCGCCACCAGGACGCCGGCGTCGGGCCCTCGCCGCGCGCAGCCGCCGCCCCCGCCGTACGGGCCCCCGAGCAGCCCCAGCCGCCGCGGAGACGCCCAGTCGGCCGGCAGCGCGCACGCCAGGATCACCTCCTCCTCCTCGAAGCCCTCCAGCAGCAGGTCGCCTACGCACACATACGGTTCACAATGGAACGTTATACAGCATCAGGTATAGTCGGTCATCTGGATTAAAGCTACAGTGGAACGTCGATCATCAGAATTAAATCTGTAGATTAAATCTGTAGAACGTCATTCACCAGGATTAAATTTACAGCAGAACGTCATTCACCAGGATTAAATTTACAGCAGAATGTCGATTACCATGATTAAAACTACAGAAGAACGTCGATCACCAAAATTAAATCTACAGTACAACGTCAATTAATTAAAGGAATAAAAAATGATTCTCCTGTGGAATATCGATCACTCTGATTAATTCTACAGTGGAACGTCCAGTATGTGGATTAATTTTACAGTAGAACGTCGATCACCCAGTTTAATCCTACAGTAAAACGTAGATCATCTAGTTCAGTTCTACAACAGAACGTCGGAATGAATGAATAAAGGTAGACGGTAGAAGTTTTCAACCTAAAATAGAAATTTCTAAACTCGTTTTAATTCACTTTCTGGAGCTAACAGAGTGGAGTGGATGCGTATAACCAATAATTAGGAAACCTTTTTACATTTATGGACAAATGTTCTGTGTGACCAGTATTGCAAATATAATCTGTCTTATTTTGTCGGTAAAGAAGAAATATAAGCCTACAACAATATAAAGTAAGAACAACACTGTAATAAAACACTATTCCTACATCATTTCATGTAGTATTTAAACTTTAAAATATCATTAATGGCAGTTTAAACACCGGTAGTATTTTTCAGCTGAACAGTTGATACGTTTTAGGAGAATGAGTTCAATTGATGTGCTCCCAATCTATTTTTAAGCCATGTTATCAATCTCATTTGCTGCCGAAAATGATTCGCAATAAGCAGGCCCGGCTTCTGTAATATAAAAACATATAGAATTCATTTATACGATTGCGAGAATCTAAACCCGATATTTGACGCTACTGTATAAAAATAACTTCCAAGAATGACAATCTATTCTCTTTTCATTTCACAGCTCCCTAATTCCATTACTACCATATCAAAATCAACTATCAACATACATCCTGATCATCAGAAAAAAAACACGGATCGGATCAATATACATATAAATTATATAAAACCTCGTCTCTGCAACATTTCTCCAGCCCACTCTCAAACTAATTATATAGAAACCCTTTTCTCTCAGCTTTCACTCCGCTCAAAAAAAGCTCACCTATTATGCTAAATATCTCATCAGTGTCCTTCCTTGCAGCTCACCAGCAGCAGGAGATCGCCTGCCACCACTACCACACTCCCCCTCACCAATGTGAATCTACCCTCTTCACGTGGCGGAGGTTCCCCTTCATTACTCAAATACCGATAAAATACCAGGGTAGCATAATTCACTATGAATTAAACTTGACATATCACCTTCACAACACCATTTCCAAAATTTAATCTAATTTCTTACAGTGCGTGTTTTGAGGGTCTTTCCACGTATCCCAGATGTGCATTTAATCCTATGGCGCAGTCGCAACGAACCGTCATCCAAATAAATGCGGAGTTGGTCCGGAAGAGATAGAGACCCAGGGCGGAGAGGGCGGGCGAAAGGGCGGGAGAGAGGGCGGGCGAGAGGACGGGCGAGAGGGCGGGCGAGAGGGCGGGCGAGGGGGCGGGCGACGGGGCGGGCGAGGGGGCGGGCGAGGGGCGGGCGAGGGGAGGGCGAGGGGCGGGCGAGGGGCGGGCGAGAGGGCAGGCGAGAGGGCGGGCGAGAGGGCGGACGAGAGGGCAGGCGAGAGGGCGGGCGAGGGTCCGGGCGAGGGTCCGGGCGGGGCGAGGGTCCGGGCGAGGGTCCGGGCGAGGGTCCGGGCGAGGGTCCGGGCGAGGGTCCGGGCGAGGGTCCGGGCGAGGGTCCGGGCGAGGGTCCGGGCGAGGGTCCGGGCGAGGGCCCGGGCGAGGGTCCGGGCGAGGGTCCGGGCGAGGGGCCGGGCGAGGGTCCCGTCGAGGGTCCGGTCGAGGGGACGGGCGAGTGCGTGGGCGCTGGGCGCGGTGGCGCACCTGTGAAGCCGTGCGGCAGCGGGTGCGGCAGGGGGCCGGCGACGAGGCGCACGGCGAGCGGCGGCGCGGCGCGGGCCAGGAGGGCGTCGGCGCGCGCCGCGCACTGCGCCGCCGGGACGGCGCCCGCGCCCTCGGCCGGTGGGCTGTGGCCGGGGCCGCCCAGCAGCACGGCGAAGAACAGCCCCGCCGCCGTCAGCGGCACGAACACCACCTGCGAAACACACGCAACCATCCTCAGCACGGCGCAGCTCCCAGCCAGGTCGCCGCGTGCGTTCAAATTTGCTGTGGAGAGGATGAAGTTCGTTAAACGCACCAAAGGTTGGACGTGAAGAGTAAGTGAGAAAGTATTGATTCCAGGGGGCGTCAGTAGTCATTAGGTCACTGTGCCGTAAGGTAATGGTCATTAGCCCGGGAGGTGGCGGTTTTCCTGCCCCGCTGCAACCTGAGGCACCGCCCGGAACTCTGACTCGCATGTGTCCTGCAGGGATCTTTTCCAGCGGGGCACCGCCTCAGTCGAGTGAAGCCCTACGTTCTCGTCGGGTCTCCTGAGATGTTTTGTAGTGTAGGGCATGTTAATGTAAGTTAGATTGGAAACCTGGTCGTTTTTTAGAGGTAAACAGAAACAAGGACTGGATACGGTATGTATTTGAGAATGCGTTAAAGTATGTAAATAATAGTTATTGAGGGCTATTTTGGGGGACAATGCTAATATTAGAAAGTCTTAAGGTGGAACAGGTATACAGTAAGCAAAGAAGATTAAAGTTTAGACAGAAGAATGGATTCTATTACAGATCTGCAGAGGTATGATTCAATGATTATTGTCTAACAAAATATCAGAGGTTCTGAGAATATATTTGAGAAACAAACTCACACGGAATTTCATTAACTTATGTTATTCCCTCTAGAAGAAAATACTATGAAGGCAATTTAACGAATCCACTTATAGTATGATGTATTCCGTAGTTTTTAGTTTTCATGGTGCATATACTAAAATCTATCTTACACTCTACCATTAGAATGGTATCTTAAAATCAATTTATTTTAAAACTAATAATAATAATAATAATAATAATAATAATAATAATAATAATAATAATAATTCCTCTATTTATATGTATTAAGCACTCTACTTCTCTGAATTCTGAACTTAGTTATGAATGCAATAGAACTAAATTATATTACTAATGAAAGCAGACACAATGTGCTGATAATTAACATCAGTGGGGTAAACACTGTTGAGAAATAATCTCGCCTGTTGTCATGTATGTACGCGTTCGGGAGGTGAATATTCCGTCGCTGTCCGGAGGTAGTTGATCAAAAACGCTTGCCGTGGACATTCGAAATGCTTAAGGTTTTGATTGTTCTTGTACAAACGTTTCATAAAATTAAATATTTCCGTACGAACTATAATTAAAGTAATTGTCGTTAGCATGCGGAACTTCAGAAATGAGCCTCACTTGTCTGAGAGACGAGCCTCACTTGTCTGAGAGACGAGCCTCACTTGTCTGAGAGATGACTGTTGTCTGGGAGATGACTGTTGTCTGGGAGATTATTGTTCGAGGGAAGATTATTGCCCGAGGGAAGATTATTGCCCGAGGGAAGATTATTGCCCGAGGGAAGATTATTGTCTGAGAGAAGATTAGGGAAGATTATTGTCTGGAAGATGTTTATTTGCGAGATTTTCATTCTAGGCAAGGCGCGTGGAGCTCACCTGTCCCTTGGGGCAGACGCACTGCGCGTACTTGTCGGCGGTGGCGGAGGCGCGCCGACCGAGCAGCGCCAGCAGTCCCGACCCTGCCCGGCGCTGCTGCTTTGGGCCGGCCCGGGGCGGGGGGCGCGGGTTGGCCCGAAGACGCCCAGCAGGCGCAGCACGGAGCCCGCGCGCAGCGACGTGCGCACATACTGCGCGCCGCGCGGCGCCGCCGCCGTCGCGAAGTGCAGCTCCCCGGGCAGCGGCGGCGCGGCGGCTGGCGGGGGGCGGCGGAGCCCGCAGGCGAAAGGCGGTAGGCCGGCAGCGCGCGCTGCGACAGGAAGGCCGGCACGCGCGCCGCCACAAGCTGCTGCAGCGACGTGAAGCGCCGCGCCGCCGGACGCCCGCGCGACGACAGGCGCACGAACCACCCTGCGCACAGCACGGCACGCGCCGAGGCGTTAGCCAAGGATTGAGGGAAATAAAGAAGGTAGTCCCATGTAGCAGATTTGTAGCATGCACTTTTTTATTATACACATATATTTATTATTTGCATATTTTTGATTATTTAAAATTTACAATCCATTTTATAACTCAATCACTAAAGACAGTGAAAACCCCATAGCTTAAATAGTAAATATTTGCCCTTTTAACTGTATATGACAATTGTTAAATATTCAGTCTTGCATGACTACACGAAACAGTTGAGGGGGAGATATGTGAATGGGCACCTGTTCTCTACATTCAATAATAACTCTGTTTCGAGTTTTAGGCGTCATAAAATCAAGAGGAAAAATAAATTTATTGTAACTTGATTGCTCCCTTCATTTACCAAAAACATAATCTTTTCGGATGAGAGATATTCTCCGTTTTTGTAACGAATATTCTGCGTCTAGTGTGGAGGAAAAAGAATGCAGAATTGAATTCCGATCGTAAAACACGGATGTGGTTCGGTCTTAGTATGGAGCTCTACGAGTGCCTGTGGAGTCGGGAATTTGCACTTCATAGACGTTATAATGAACCAATATGACTACATTGACATTTTAAGAAATAATTGGAGAGCCAGTGCTGCTTCAATGAATTTAGGACAAGCTTACATTTTTCAACAGGACCATGATTCTTGGCACACTGCTTTCAATACGAAACTTTGGTTATATTACAATACACCAAAACAACTACACTCTTCTCCTCAGTTCCCTGACTTAAATCTAATAGAATATTTATAGAGTTTTCTGAAAAAAAAAAATAGAAATAGAAAAATGGCAAAAAAACAAAACAAAACAAAAACAAAAACAGAATTGATGACAGCTTTACGTCAAGAATAGAGTAATATTTCTCCTCAAATTGTGCAAATCCTTGTGGATTCCATGCCACAGAGGCTTAGGACCAATATTTATGCCATTGGTAATCCTATAAATATTAACATTACAACATTAACATCCTACAACAATAAACATAATTTTAGCAAATGTGTTTATTAGATGCATATAGAATTAGCATATAAAATTATAAAAGAATTAAACAAAGAAGAAAAAGATACTCTAAGAATTAATCCCATATCAGACAAATAATGGTTAAATTATTTTAAAAACCTACGGACGAATGATGAAGCTGATGCAGTATTAATGGAACCCATTGGCAATGTTGACGCTTATTAAGCTCTAGCTAAAAAATATTTTCTAACATTAGAGGAAGAAGACTAAAACCAATAATGGAAAACAAAATCTCAGAAGCTCAACTTGGATTTAGGAGAAGAAGATCTTGCAGTGACTGTATATTTACAATTACCCAATTTACAGATAAAAAGACGAGAACAAAATTTATCAACATTCTGCGTGTTCATCGTCTATGAGAAGGCTTTTGATAAAGACTGTGGAAAACGTTAATAAAGAAAGTAGCAACAAAACATCTAAGCTATAAGACCTACTAAAAATATAATAAAACTAAGGACACAAGAAAAGGAAAACAAGCTGCAATCATTAACCAAGGTGTAAGACAAGGGGCCTTACTTTATTTAACATATATATTGAGGAAGTCTTAAATGAGTGGCTAGAAATTTTTAAACAGTCAATTTATAGTAAATAATGTAAATATTACCACTGTATTATTTGTAGATAATCAAGTCATAACAGGCTCCACGGAAGACATTATCCAGGAAGCAATGCATAAATTAAATACTATAGCTAAGCAATATAACATGACTACATCAATAGAAAAAACAAAAACCATTGTATTTAGGAGTTGTGAGCCAATAAGAGTAAAAATAGCCTTTGGAAAAAATATAATAGAACATGTAAATGCATTTAATTACCTTGGCTATAAAATAACATTATAAAAATAATGGTTTACAAGTAAAATGAAATAGATATAGACACTTCTGTGGCACAATAGCTCAAACTTTAAAAAACAAAGTTAGAAATTATAATGAAACTCTACAAAAGAATGGACCTATTCATGCTCTTATACGGAAGTGAGTGTTGGAGAACTAACATCAAATTAGAAGATTATACTCGGCTGAAACGAAGGGTCTTCGAACCACAGCAGGTTATACACTTCTTGATCGCGAGAAAAGTGAAGAAATTATAAACAAACTAAAATTTTTTTAGTGTGAGTGATATTATCAAAGAATATAGAGAAAAATGGAAAAATCATATATTTAGAATACCTGAAGAAAGAGTAGTCAAAATTGCCTTGAACTACAAACCAAAAAGAAGAAGAAATGTGGGGAAACCTCTGAGAATATGGAGTGAGCAGTTTTCAGGAGCCGGAACAGACTGAACAGGTCTAATCCTTATTGTTGATGATAATGATGAGGATTATGTTTATTAGAACTATAAGTGTCCAAAGACTTTTTGCGCACCATTTTTGCACAGTGTTTCTTGTTTTCATCAGTTCCAAGGTATTTCTTTGGTTTTGTGAAACTATTTTTGTGGAAATATAAGAAGAACTTATTTGTTGTCGAGATTGTTTTATCTTATTTATGTTAAATCCCTCTGCAAAGTTTCCACATATACAAAACAGAAAAATTCGCAAGTGTAGGTAGTGTTAACGGTAGATAGTATATGTATATGACACCACTCATGCCACTCTTGCCTTACAGATCTGTTTGGAAATTGTCAAACCCTTTTGCACATTCTTCGTTTAATTAAAGTCAAGTACAAGTTGTTTGAGAATAAATGTTAAAAACTTCTAGATATATAACTAGAGGGGGCGAATATTATCACTTTTTATCAATGAATATGTGGTAGGGCATTTCATTTATATAAGTTACAAATGTGGCGTTTCTCTCTCATTGTTAGAAGAACTTGTCATGCAATGATGAGAAGCAATTACACGAAATCTCTTTGAATACGTCAGAACGTGATCTGCCGGGCAATAATGCAATAAGAGTTGCCTATCAATCAGGGGCAAACGTCGAACACTGTTTTTCCTCGGGCTTTTATCAGGCCAACAACCGGTTGCCCTTTACGACCCAACGAAATACATATTCGACCACACACACATCAAAACACTTGCGGGTCCCTCTAATCTGTGGTCAGCAGAACGCGAGGCCCTCCGTGACAACACATACACGAGACACATTGGATTTGTTTGTTTTTTTTTCGTGATTCCGGGCGCGTCAACTGCTTTGGTCATTAGTCCCGTTAGTGTAGTGCATGTTTTTTCTCGGGAGATGGCGGTGATCTTCCCCCACTGGATGGCGAGATCCGGCGCCGACCTACCGTCGGCTAGTGGGGTGTACCTAACCAGGACTCTCCCACCAGCGGTGCACGCCCCAGCCGGGACAAGCTCTAAGCTCCCGACCGGTCTTCCGGAATATGTGGTAGTGTAGTGCATGTTAGTGTAAGTGTGTGTGTAAGGGGAGATGATAGGACAAGGAAGAGGAAAGAAAGATCGCGCGCGGTCCGTGGCCCGTTTGGTAGGGTACTGATCTGGCATTCGCCTGGTGCTGATCGGAGAAACCACGGAAAACTACCGATCAGAGCAGCCGGCCGCGAGAATTCTCCTCCAGGCAGCGACTGAATTTGACCTAGCTGAAAAGCTAGTGTCGAAAATCCTGCCGCCGTCAGGACTCGAACCTAGGACCTCCCGGTCAGAGGTGCTGCAGTGGCATCAGTTGATGCAGTGAGCTACCGCTCCCGGTGAGACACATTGGACAAACCACCATGTCCCACCTTGTGATCCTTCGGATCGAAGCGCTAAATCTGTACACGGCCTTAGCCACCTGGGGCATTCATTTTGGTGTCGTATATCAACTTCGTAAAATGAAATTTCTCAATACATGCTCTCTGAAAAAAGTGATCATTTTCGACATCCCTTCATGATCTAGACGTTTATAACATTTATTCGGAGGCATCTGTATAAGGCACCGACCGCCCGTGCGACGCCAAACGCACGAACCACCCCGTGCACAACACGGTACAAGCCAAGGCGTTAGCGAAGGCCAGCTCCGGAAGAAAAATGAAGTCGTTTGTCTCTGGAGGCATGCAATGAAACTTCAAACTTTTTTAAATGACTCCTCCCAACTCAGTCGTCTCCTTATTAAAATATTATAGCGATTACATCACACAAAATGAAGAGTAGAAAATTACGTCAGAAATGTATTACATGAGCTCTATAAGAAAAATTGAAAACTCCAAAAGTGTTTCATATATGATTCAGTACTTATTCTCTAAAAAAATTGAAATGACCGAGATTTACAAATTGTGGAACAACAAATCACTATTCACTATGAAAACTGTTAAACATGTTTCTGAAAATGTAATTAAAATATTTTACTTCTACCAAGATCTGCATATATACTTTTAGTGGGCAATAGGAGGAAATCCTGGTATCCACCTTATCTCAAAAATGTGGATACTATGTTTCTGTATATTGTGTGGACCACTGGATATTGTGTTTATATACACTCACTAATCTTTGAATTAAAAACGCACACTCGTTGAACTTAGAAAAAATTACTATTTTCGTTTCGCTAACTGTAACACTCGTACTTGCTCGTACTACAAACAGTCTATTGCTTTTGGTAGATCAATTACTACTCTGATAATGAATCTCCTTTCCGGATCGATTGCAACTCGGCACAATGACACTTAATGTTGGTCTTGGAAATTACATAATGAACACATGGCGGCAGATGGTGTTCAATCTGTTAATTTGAAGATACAATATTAAAATTTGGAGTTAACACTATAAAGATAGTTAATAATAGTAAGCGACAACACATTTGTGAACCACTACCTTTCATTTGAAGCAAAAAATCGCGAAATTTAGTTGTGTAGTAATCTTTAAAAAATCGATCTAAACGAGAAACCGGTCGGGTCATACCCTAAACAATACTTGGACTGTCATATAACCGTGCAAGACGATCAAAAACAAATTATCAGGCAAAATTAAATTCGAAAAGATATTATTACGACAGTAATAATAGGCATAACGACAATAATAACAAAAGTTTTAAATTATTTTTATTTTATATTTTTAATTCAAGAAAACGAATGTGATATAATAAAATGCAAAGTAGTTTCGTGTTTCACGGTTCATGCATCCCATACGAAGAAATATAAAGCACGATCTGCGAATTTTGGATTGAAAATTCGATACTCCATTTGGGAGGGGCACGCCAGCAGCACCACTGAGCTGGCCTGCGGACGGTATAAGAATAGTACTTCTGCGACTTTTCGAAGGCCGCCTGGTTTTGTCTCAAGGAAACTTCGTAACATATGCATAGGGCGTGGTGACATCCAGATGCGCAGTAGCCACGGGTATTAATGTGTTACCATTGCCTCAGAAAAACTTGCCTCTCTGATTCTGAGAAAACGAAATACAGAGTGCCAACCATTGCCTTGTTATTTCATTAATGACGAATGATTACTAAAATTCTACATCGTAAAGCACTCCATGTCACATTGCTTAGCTTAAAACAAAGAAACCTATTAATAGAACAATTTAAAACAGGTAAAGATTAAATGAGAGGTAATAAAATGAGAACGTGTTTAATTCCATTCATTTATGGGATAAGCTAAAACCCGGGAGTAAATTTAAGAAAACTTTGAATATCAGTTCTAAATTCACGTAAGCTCTTCCTCAAACAAAAGAATTAAGAAACGCGCCTGAAGGGCATTCTCAGGGTCATTTATAAATTTTATGAAAATTTACTCTGCAGATCCTTCTCTTACCGTTGATTTTATTATCGGCATTTCTTTCCTAAGTGTGCTGGGTCGTGCATCTTTACGCACGAGACACATTAGGAAAATTAGGATAAGAGTTTAATAGGTCCCTAATGTTTACTCTCGTGAGAGTAGTTAACTCGCAGCTACAATGAAATAAGAAACAAAGGAACGCATAGATGATGAAAAGAATGAAGAAAGAATTTCCATTTCATTTAATAGCCACGAACAACAGAAATGTTTCTAATTTTAATGATAATGACTATCTGTGCTTAGAATTCGTTAACATTTTACCTGGTTTCTGTAACTTTTTCCTGGTTTCTGTCTTTACCTTTTCTGAAACTCGTTTAACATACCAGATGGCTTTTTCAATTATTTTAGATAATTGCGAGAAATTGAACGCTTAAATATTTTCTCAGAGAACAAACTTTCGATGTTCATAAACTATCGTGGATAAATACAGAAAATATTGTATATCAGGTTGAAAATGATTATAAAATTTCTAAATAAAAGTAAAAATACTATCTTTCATATTCAGTAATATATTTTACTTGGCGAAAGGTAATCAGTTTCCACATAGCAAATTCTAACAGTTACCTCTGCATATCCCTTTTTCCCATCACTCTCTCAAGCTACCAAAGAGTAACTCAGCAATGTTTCATTTCCGGGAACGAAAATGAATGTTCATTATTCTTTTACGAAGCAGAAGACGATGGGAAACAATTACTATACTTCATGTCTTTCATTACACCATTCGTTTCACGCAATCATCAGTCATGAAGCCAACATAAAACGTTGAAAGTCTCGATGAGATTTAAAGCGGTAGATAAACACTATTAAACGTGAGTGATAGTCCAGTGAAAGGAATTGTTATAAAGGCCTAGTTACTTTAAAAAAATATTCATAAACCCATTTTTATTGTAGTTATTTCTATCTTTTGGGAACATTGGCTACATAATTATTGTGTCATTCCAAACCATTCATTCATTTTTAAAAATGTATGTCTTCGTTCAGAGATTCTCGTTTCTTCGGTAAGACTAACTTTCTCCTTAGGAATGCACCAAGCAAACACCTTCAGCAAGCATTTGCCTACCTTCCTGATTAATATTCCAAACTACTGAATGTATTTCAGTTTTACATTAAAGATATAATTTTAAAGACATTTAAAATATTTTATATATATAATAAACATAATATACTATTTATTTTTCGACAAGTCGTGGGAATTGGAACACATGTGAGAGCGTATTAGATAAATTCAAACTTCCAAACGATGTTTTTCAATCTTAAAATATCGATAGACGTTTAATGTCATTTTGACAGATGTAACTTTCATTTGTCTCATATCTTTCTTTTTTATACAGTCTCCTGTTGCACAAAGTAGCAATTTCGGTGCTCGATTCTTTTTTATTTTATTAGGGAAATTTCAAGAAGATCCTCAACTTTTCCCAATACAATAGAATATTCTAAATTGTAATGCTACAATAATTTAAAAACTTCGAGTAAATGACAGCTTATTGGTCTATACTCACTTCTGGGAAGAGTCGCCGAGAGAAAATCCGGGCCCCGCTACAAAGGCGTGGGGGATCTTACAAAAAAATTCTAAAACTAGTGAGTATGTTTATTATTATATCTTAAAATCGATATATTCAGATAAGTCTTTTGATGTATCCTTCGGCGCTGCACTGCTCGCAATGGCTCTTATTCCGCTTTCCCTGAATTGACGACGTCTCGGGACGTGACAGTTCTTCTTGTGACCCGGGCGTGACTTTTAATTTTGAACATACTGAAGTTGGAAAAATGAAAAATAGTATCTAAGATAAAATTAAATTAAATATATATTCAAATTATAATCTAAATCGTGTAACGCGTTGGGTTTGATTGGCGTTAGATCGACGTTCCGACTGCACCGCGGGCCCGTCTGTCCGCGGGCCTGCTTCTGGAATTGAGGTCTTGTAAAATGTTTCGTTGATTGAGATATTTCCATGATTCCACTAAAAGCTCAAAACATTATAAGATAGAAATCCACGATGCGAATTGGCAATATTTTACAGAGGGGCGAATGAAACGATGACTCTCTCATGCAGTCCCGTCTCAATAAATCCTAATAATGGTAATGTTGGTTTGGTATCGTATTGTTGGTAATGTTTTAGTAAAGTTTTGTTTTCCAGTTTATTTGGCTTGGGTTCCTTGATTCAAACATTTAATTCTGGAAATCATAAATGAAGGACCTGCATATGACTTAATTGTGTCCCTGGCTACGAATAACATTGGCAAAAGACATGAAACATTATAGAGGACGATTTGAGGCATCCCTCTCATCAATTCACACTCTAAGAAATCCTGTATCCTGAATTGTCCGAAATTACACCGTTTAATAAAGATAATACGCCAAGAGGTCAAGAAAAAGGAAATAATTTTAAGTTTATTTATCATTTAAGTATCTCTGTCATTTATGTAAATTTACATTGGCCTATATAATGTCAAGTAAACATTTTTCTATAGGTGAAATAATAATTTACGCTGGCAACCCTCAATTAAAAGCCAAGTCAAGAAAAACAAAAGTATAGAGCGCATTTTTTGTTTCATGGCAATATAATACATCGATGAGAAGTACTATAAATTTTAAATGATGGGGAGTGATACGAGGACATTTTTACAATATGAGGATGTCTTCGGGAGTATTCAAAAAACGTTTAATGTTTTTTTTAAAACTTAACGCACATACTCATACTGTAATAAATAGAATCAACAGCATGTAAATTTCTTCATCACAAAATACATGTCGTTGTGTCCCTCAAACAAAAAGATCCTTCCCGAAAAGAGAGACAAAAAAAAACCGCCTCTGAAGCAGGAACCCACTTCACAGAAAGCAGAGTGTTTGGCAAGTAATGCTTGTTTATCACTGCGCAACAACACAAGCACTTCGTCACGTCACGTCGCGTCGCCTCGACGGCTGAGTCAGATCACGCTCTCCAAGGCCGCCGCCGCCGCCGCCTCCATTCGGATTTCGGGGTTCCGACTGGGCTGGGCGGCGCTGGGCGGCGCCGGGTCGGGGCGCTTCCTCTGTGGCGCATTATAAAGTGATTGGCCGAGAGCGCCCATGGCCGCTGCGCCGTGCCGGAAGGGCAAGGCTGGCCCAGCGCCCGCCGCCGCGTTACCGAATAGGCCACGGCTTTTCAACCGCCAATGACGCGTGGGAGGGCCGCGAGAAAATGGAAGCTAAATGATCTGCTGTTTCCTGTCACTTCGTGTTAAAAAATGACTAAATAAACACTGCCATGTTTACTCAAATGTATACTTTTATTACATTGCAGTACTCTTACTATTATCTCATTGACTTTAATTGAAAACATTGAATTCAAATATTAAAAAGAAATATAAGAGGGCCATTTTTAGAATAATGCCGTATGGGCATTGCCTATGGACATGTCTACAGGCTTGGCATATGGGCATGTCTATGGGTACAGTCCTATGTACATGAACTATGACTATGGTCTATTGACATGTTCTATGGGCATGCTTGGGGCATGGTCTATCGGCATGGCGTACGGACACGGCGTACCATCGTGTGTCGCAGATTGTAAAAGGAAGAAATGTGCTCGAACAGGCAGAAGCCCATCGCTGGGATGGAAAGGGGGAGAGGGGAGGCATGAATGTTTGGGATGTGCAAAATGTCTGACCAGCAAATTAAAGGAATACGAACTGATAAACACAATGTTTACACAAATTTTGGATATTTTCATACAAGGAAATTTTATATGACAAAATAACGTGAAAGAAAGAATACGAAGAAAAAACGAAATTCGGGTCATTGAAGTACATGTTTTTTTATTACAATGTACGTGGTTTTTATTACAATGCATTTCGTATTTACGATTAGACATGAGTTATGATCAATCTGATTCAGCAAAGAAACCTTACCTTGAAGAACAAAAAAATCTATGAATGGTGTTGGGAGTACTAGCGGCGTGGGGCGTGCATGATTGTTAATCAGGCACTGACCACCGTGAGCAGCCAAGGTCGACGTGGTGCACAGAGGAAGTCGGAGTGTTTGTGGGCATTTCACAAGCCACACGTCACGGCAGTCATGGACGCAGGTGGGGGACTTTAACATCAACCGACGGCTTGTTTCAAAATTTGGGTCTTCTTTTTCAAGGTATTTGTACGCTTACTTCAATATTTCCGTATGGAAATAAGTCCTTTGGATTATTCGCATTCGTTTGTCCCATTCATGTGCAATGCATGCACTATGCTGCAACTTGGTCTAAAGTGGAATTGCGTGTTAAAGGTTTCTTCCTCTCTCATCAGATATCATTATAATGTGCTTAATGTGTTAGACTCGATTTGCATTACACGCTACTGAAATACTTAAGGATTATATAAACAGTCACTAGAACAAATGCGTTTTAGAATTTCAAATTTACAAATATGAGTGTTTGTTTTAGTTACTATGATTTTGTTAACTATTGTTTGAAAATGTAAGATTGAAGGTGGCTTAAATATACCAAAATGAAGGAAACATCAATTATAGATGGGCAAAAGTTGTTCTCAGTCGAGGAATATTTAATTTCAATACATATATTTTCCATGTAATCATTCTACCAAGAAAAACATTGCCGGATACTCTGAAACGATTACCATTGAGTTAGAACACAATCTAAAAGCCAATGCTAGAACTGAAATGGAGGCAAACTTTTATCGGAATTTTACTCAATGTTTAGATTACACAACCGGACTCTACATTGAGATTCAAAGCTAGAAAGCGACATTTGGTCTTAATGTTACAATTTAATAGTCGGGTTCAATGTTGCGACGTAATATTGAAATCGTATGTTGCAACTTAACGATTGAATTGAACATTAGGGATCCCTGATGCTACGAAATATTGCTATTAAATGTTTAGGCTTAATTATCGAACTCAACGATTGAATTAAAATGATAGTATTAATTATATAACCAATGTTTGATAGCAATGATCAAATGCATAATTTATATTGCAGACCCTAGCATCAGAATCTTGATCAGTTTGAAGGCATAATAAATCAAAAGTTGTAACTGAAAATAACAGAAAAGCGATATGTTTTAATAGAATGATTAAATTAAAGTCTAGTAAATAAAATCGATATTGTATGTTGAAATAATATGAAGGTACTAAATGCATAATGACATTTATATTTTTATATAAGACAATATTTGTGTCCAAGTCAAATTGTGTGCAATCTTTTCGTTCTCTCTTTCTTTCTACCTTTCTTTCTTTTGTTCTTCTTTTCCTTCGTTCCTCGCAGAAATTGTAGTAACTTAGGGATAAGGGCTGGACATTTTCCCCGGAGATGAGGGAGGCATTTCGTACTCTAGAGAGAACATATCAAAGAACTGAAGGGTGAAACTCACTTCTTCCACAGACTAGATAAATCCTAAGAACGTTCATGAGAACATTTCCTTTTTAAATTTCATTGATTTGAGCATTTCCAAGCGTGAAAATTTATAAAGCAGGTGTCTGTATATGGATTAATTGTCTCTGGAAGGAACACATTATTACAAAGAAATCTCTACATAATAGTCCCGATCGAAACGAGAAACGGTCTACTTAATAAATCGTCTGTTTTAAGCCAAAATACAGCAAGATAAAAAAAATAATTTGAGACAGGAAAGTTTGAATATTTTTCTTTGTGATGATGTGTGCAGCTGATAGGTTATAAGTTAGAAAATGTCTTTGAACATACTTAACCTATTAACAAATTCACGAATATTTGATTGCTTGTATCTTGAGTAAAATAATAAATGGAACTAATTTTTGTCACATTGTTAGAGTAAAACAAGTTAATCACGATAAAACTTCTATTACTGATAGAAATCTATCGTGGAAAGTCTCATGTAAAGGTGCGCCTTTGTGCAATACCTCACAGAATAGTGCATACAACACATTTTTGAAACGAATGTTAGTTGCTGTGTTTTGGCGTGATGGTGCCGAGATGTTGAGAGGTTCTAAAGAAACGGAAGTATTCGCACTTCTATGTCTCTGATCGGTTAGGGTTTGAGTATCAACGTTAGCGGGTTTTCGACATTAGCTAGAAATTAAATTCAGCCGCTGTCTGGAGAAGAAGCCTAACGGCCGGCCGCTCTGATTGGTAGTTTACCGTGGAATCATCTCTCAATAACAGGCAAATGCAGGTGCAGTACCTTACCACATGGACCACGTACCGCGCGCCATCTTTCTTTCATTTTGATTTTCCTCTCCTCTCTCCTTTCTCACATAGCCACTTTACACACACATACACCATAACATTTTACACTTTCATTTACTACACCAACACACATGTTAGAGACTAGGCGGGAGATTAAAGCTTAGCCCTGCTGGGGTAAATATATGAGGGGAGGAAACCTCGCAAACTGTCGTGGAGGTCGGTGCCGGACCTCGCGTTTCAACTTCGGAAAACACCGCCACCTTCCGGGTTGTAATATGTCTTACATTTCCAGGACTAACAACCTTAGCGCGCCCCAAAACACCAAACGACCAATCAATTCGAGTATTCGACCCGCACCTTCAAAATTGCCAGCTAAGAAGAGAGCTCATGCTGTGTCCGCTCAGAGATGTTACAGATGAGGACATGAAAGCGGGTAGGGGGACGATCGGCACCCCGGCGTCGGGGCGGCCCCGCGCCGACCTTCGCCCGCCTCGTGCGGCGCGGCCGCGACCGCCGCGGGAGCGTTGCCCCGGAGGCGGCCCGGGACGCCACGGGACGGGACGGGACGGGACGGGGAAGGGCGCCTGTGGACGCAGACAGGCGCGCACCCGCCGTGCCCCGCGCTCCGCCCCGCCAACGCCTCGCCTCGCCTCGCGGCTGCCCTCGCCAGCCACCACCAAGGCCCGCGCCTGCTCACATGACTGTTTCACTCCTCAAATCACCGGGAACGGTGGCTCAGTGCATCAACTGATGTTACTGCAGTGACTCTGTCCGGGAGGTCCTAGCTTCGAGATCCGACGGCCGCACGATTTTGGACACTAGCTTTCAAGCTAGGTCGAATTCAGTCACTGTCTGGACGAGAATTCTAGCGGCCGGCTGCTCTAATCGGTAGTTTTCCGTGGTTTATCCCATCAACCCCAGTCGAATGCCGGGACAGGCAGGAATGGCCCTAACAAACAGGCCACGGACCGCGCGCGATCTTTCCTTCCTCTTCCTTGTCCTATCCCCGTAAAACACACACACACACACACACACACACACACACACTAACATGCACTACACTACCACACATGCTGGGAGACCGGTCGGGAACTTAGAACTTGTCCCGGCTGGGGCGGTGCCCCGCTGGTGGGAGATACCTGGTGAGGGAAACCCCACTAGTCGACGGTAGGTCGGCGCCGGATCTCGCCATCCAGTGGGGGAAAATCACAGCCACTCCAATGAAAAATATGCACTACACTTACGGGACTAATGACCTCGTTAGTTGACGCGCCCAGAATCAGTAATCAATCAATCAATCAAACTCCTCAAATCGCCCTCTTGGCAAACAGTACTGTCTGCGTTCCTTCGTTTTGAGGAAATTATGTTTGCCTCCGTCTGAAATTCGCGATTTGCAATGGAAATCTAAAAAGTTGCGTATCCTAGTGTATTTTATACGCTGCATTTCTTCGTTTTAAGGAAATTTCGTATAACTCCCTCTGAAATTTGGTATTTATAAGGTACATCTAGAATGGTATGGGTGCCACTGTATTTCATACTCCGCGTTACTTTATTTTCAGGAAACATGTGTACATTCCTCTGAAATTCGGAATTTAAGGAAATCGTGAATGGTTCGTGTCCTATGTTTCATACAAGTTTTTTCTGGCAAGTAGGAAGAAGAATGTCCGAGACAATTGAAGATGAGTGATGCAAAAGCGACACATTTTTATGAAGCAGAAAATATATAACATTTATATGATTTTATTGCCTGGTATTAATTAAAACGCTGAGATTAACGAGTGTAGAGTAGATATCAGGGATGCAATTTATATTATAGAAGTGCACTAACATATGGCTTCAGCAGATTATGTCATTTTACGAAATATAAGGACTGTGCAGGAGTCCCTCATAGGATTATAAATTGCCGATAAAAATATTATCTGAAAATTAATGAAGATAAAGATGTTCATAAAGGAAACCCAATGTTGCAGCGCAGTTTCAAGACACCTGAGAGTGGAGCACCGCAAATTTGTAGTATTGAAATTATTTGTAATTATTCGAAATTTTCATAACACAAACAATTCGTGTATATTCGTATAGATCTTTCTTAATATAAATTTCATTTCTTGTTGAACAACCTTCACGAATCGATGATAAAATAGGGGTAGATGACGATCGTGTGGTTTAGAAATAGCAGACCCTACGAATAGAAAAGGAATTCTATCACCTTCCATGTTCAAAGTAAATCCACAACACACACTTCTTACACAACACAGATTAAGTGGGTGCTGTAAACGACTATTGTTATTCTAAATTCGCGGTTATACATTTTTTAAATGATACACAATATGAAATCATCACTTGTTTCAAACGCTGAACCTAGGTGTCACAAATATCGAGAAAATAGCTTCGTAGGTAACATTTCATCTTTGGGCTTTATGAAGTTCTCACTTACAGAGGGATAATTAAAAAATATATATATTTTGTCTTAAAAAACTGAATAGAAATAAGCATGCGACAATTTATACAGTCCAATTTGATATGAAAATCATCATGTAAGAAGACGATTTGACGAGATAATAAGAAAACCTTAAGCGTGATGCTATTGTTTTTCGATAATACGATTTGGGAGTATTAAGAAACTGAAAGTATACCTGGTAACTTGAATAAAGTGTTATTGATAAAATGTGTCTCGTGTGTGCGACGCGTTTAAAATGAGTGCCGCATTTATTATCCAATAGTGTTAATCGTGTAAAATCAGTGGAGGAACAAAACAACAGGAAAGAGGGAATTTCTCACTAATACTGGGAATTCAGAAAAAGTGTCCAGGTATTATTATTTTTATTGCTTAAGATCTTTTCGATCATCATCACAGATAATCAGAAAATATATACAAAAATCATTAAAATATACTAATTAAAATATGGAATTGAATATATAAAATTAAAATTGAATATTTCCCTGGGAAATATCATTACATTATCATAGAAGAACAGCATATAAGCAACGACATCTTTATCAAAATCTGGGTGTTTTTAGTAAACACTTTTAAAATACTACTTAGTTACTTTAGAATGTGTAACTAAAATACTACCTATTTATTAGCAGCTTCGATCCACTAAATTTGGTCATCTCTTGACTTGTGGACATGTAGTATCGATTCATACTCATACATCGGTTGTGAAGCTGTCCTATTGTTATGAGAAATGATAATACATTCTCACATGCTTGCAGCATATTCTCAAGTGTAAATAACAGCGAATTGCTCCTACAAATAGACTAAACAATAGATTGAATGATTAGTGTTTCCGGGCGCATCAACTACTGAGGTCATTGGTACCGTAAGTGTAGTGCACGTTTTTCATCTGGAGGTGGCGGTGATCTTCCCCCACTGGATGGCGAGATCCGGCGCCGAGCGGGGTTTTCATCAACCAGGTATCTCCCACCAGCCGGGCACCGCCCCAGTCGGGACAAGTTTTAAGTCGCCGACCGGTCTCCCGGCATGTGTGGTAGTGTAGTGCATGTTAGTGTAAGTTTATGTGTGGGGGGTGAGAATAGGACAAGGAAGAGGAAGGAAAGAGCGCGTGCAGTCCGTGGCCCGTTTGTTAGGGTACTATTCCGGCGTTCTCCTGGTGTTGATCAGAGAAACCACGGAAAAGCTACCGATCAGAGTAGCTGGCCGCTAGAATTCTCTTTCAGACAGCGACTGACTAAACAATAGAACAATGTGTGGTACTGTAAACTTTGATAAAAATATTAAGAGCTTAGAATTGAGCTTTTCTCAAAGTATATAAAAATTGAATTTTTAGGTAGCTTTCAATGTATATTTTATGCATTATTCAAACAAAAGTACAGAAATGTTCCAGCTAAACCGATAAAAACTAATAGCGAACAGCTTCAACACTGTCAAGGTCCCAATTTACTTTCTATTCTCCAGGATTAGCTCATCGCGTCACCATGTTCCTACCACTCACCTCTGAATTCTCCAACAAGCAGAGGCCAAGGTCAGCAGTCATGTCATAAAGATGCCAACCCGAACTTATCAAATACGGTGGGGTCGCTTAAGTGTAGAGACAACCATCAATGTCCAAATGTTTGCTAAACTGCAGACACCACTAAAGTGAAGGTGCTAAGCGAGCATTCTTAATAGAAGAACAGCCAGAGAAACTACGCTAATATATCTACAGAAAATGCATCGTGAAGGACATCATTTTTTAAAAAAATGATGAGAAATCATTTCACTTGAATCCGTCATTAACATAATTTAATCATTTTCAAAAATTACACCTTTTCGAAATATTCATAGGAAAGGAATAAACGTGGCATTTCACTTAACATAATTTATGTCTTGTGGAATGGCAATGCAAAAACAGCGAAATGTGAAATCCACGATACAGTCAGATGCCAGACGATAGAGAAAATGGCGACCACGCATAAATATCCCAGACAGTCGATTGACTATAACTCAAGAACTTCACGTGGGAGAGCGAAAGGCCGAAGGTTAAACAGGACATAAGGAAACAGACGCCACTAAGAGACCCGGCCCATTAAAATTACGACAGAACACTACAGATGGAACAGAAAGGCAACGACGAGGAAGGCTGGCTGGCAAGCAGGCAGTCAGAAGGAAACGGAAGCCACGATAAGGATCAATTACGAACAATGAGCCGAAACCTCGGCGCGCTTGGCACATGCGAGCGCTGGCACCTCGGCACGGGCGCTCCAAGTTTGGGGGCAGATTGCTTCAGCGAGCGGTCGCGTGTCGCGCTGTGGGAGTGGGGCGTGGCGGGGAGCCAGCCAGCGAGCGCGCGAGAGACGAACGCGCGCCGCCAGTCGCTTATATGGCCAAGCGGCCGCGTAAAGGCGGATCACTTTCTCCCGCTCCGCAGCACCTACGCGCGCGCAAGCTCAACCTGGCACATCTCCGCGCAGCCGCCGGTCGCCGTCCGCAACCCTTCCCCTCCCCGCCCCCCCCGTCACTGGCACGTCATAGACGCGTCCCCGCCGCGCGCGCGCTGCCACCGGTCACTCCCGAACAATGATTACGCCTCGTTGTCACACTGCTTCCACACACAGCCTTTCTTTACTTCAAGAAATCTATTTTTCATTAGCTCTTTAATTAATGACGTATATGAATTTTTTAAAAGAATATTAAAACTTTTCACGTAATTTCCACAATTGTTTACAAAATCCAACAAAATGTTCTCAATAACGGCTCCATTTTTATTGTTTAAATTATTTATTTTTATTTATTTCTCTATTTATTTACTACTCTATTTGTTTATTTCTCTATTTATTTATTTATGCTCAAATGGAGCAACGTTTGTGAAGAACAAACATAACCGCTCTCGAATTTCGAAAATTGCAGTAGTTCAGTATTCCTCGACACTCTTCTTAAAGAATAGTATTAAAGAAAAATATTTATTTCTTAATGCATTGCATTCCTTAATATTTTAATTATTAGCTTTAAATAATTTTAAGTACACTTTTTAAACAATATTAGCGGTTTTCGCATAATTTTCAGTTATATCATTTGAGTTCTCCCAGTGATGGGTGAAGTATTAGAATAGCAAGTGCAATGTTATAATATTAGGTAAACGTTACCAATAACCCGAGATGAATCTGCTGTTGTAACAGGTAGCTTTTCTTGAGTCTATTTTTAACTTTAATATTTCACGCCCGAATTGTGTGAAGTAAACGTCTTTCGAGAGAGATACACGATGTCAAATGTACTGTTTCAAATTTCAATTAGTGTACAGTGCTTAATGAAAAAAGGGTATGTCCCTTTTTATTGCATTCCCGAACGATTGTAAAATAATTTACTCTTGTGTTTGTTTTTGAAGGTAAGATTTGATTGTTTATCCGTGCCATATGAGTTAACTTACGACAGTTTCACGCGAAGAAAGCTCATCAAGATTCTACCACGACAGAATCTGTCTACTCTTGAACACAATATTTTAACACGTACGAACTGGGGAATTTATCTACGTCCACATGATGAATTCTTCTTTGTGTTTCTCACATTCGTCAAAGTCAAGAATGAAAAAAGGAATAGCGCATTGAGATTGAGCACGACTTCCCTCAAAAGAAAGAAATTTCGTGTCTCGACCGCACGTTTTCTCTAGAAAGTAAATAGTGTACACTTTAAAGCAAAATGCTAGCGCTAAATAAGTCGATATGTAGATTTTTGGCAACAGGTCTCTGTTGGAATATAGTATTCTCTTGGGTGCATTTGAATTGATCATGTTGATGTTTTGGGGAATGAAATGCTTCAGAGTTTACTACGTATGATTAAAATATTTCTTCACAAATATTCCTTTTTTCGATGTCACCCTTTCGACCGTCAATAATACAGCAGAATCATAAACTCCCGTCCAAGAATTCTATGAGAAGCAAGGAAGCACAATTTAATAGCGTACCACACCTGCGCAAGGTTGCATGTGCCCATCAAAAGTTACAATTCTCTGTGGCCTTTGAGTTGTTCCCAGATGCTACTCGTATGCCATTGTTATCAATGGTACCATAGACATTGTCAATTCCACAGTCAACTTCATTCGGAAAGCAATTTTATTGCATTATTGATTTGCATCGATTCACAATAACCCTGTTTGCATCTACTAGTTGCTATTTCAACTCATACAGTGATGTCATAAGAATTATGCATGACACAACGAGCGCATTTACACTTGTCATCTCAAACAGACTCATGCCAAGGAGTGGAGAAACATCTTGAGGTTGGCATTACTGCCAGAATTTTCAAAACTCAAATAAAAATTGAGATCTGACAAAAACGCTGAATGTCATCATCATGGATTCACATTCCGAAGAAACAGGACGTGTAGCACCAGAAATCTCGGTATAAACAACTAGTCTGCGATAAGTTTTCCTCCCATTGGCCAGTTTCGAATATAATTCTCTCAGAAGAAAGTAATAATAAGGATATTACTGCGAATACATCCTACAGCTAGGGGCAGTTAAATGGAAAATTGAACAGGTGCACGAACATATGATTTATTACAAATTAGAAAAAATAAATTGCGACGCTTGAAATACCTCTGCTAAACGGACAATACCGAAATTAACCTTTGAGCGAAAGGTGGCTGCGAGATTTTTCCGCGCACGGTGCTGTTAACGTTGCGATCTTGTCATTCGCTTCAACCGGGTACACTCTGTTCAACTCGGCACGGCCGCGGGCATAGGCTGCCCGCCGTCGGCACCGACGCCGTCTCCACGGTCACCGTCGTCTCCGCCCGCTCCACTGCAGCTGCCGAGCCGCGCTCGCCAAGCACCTGGCCGCCGCTACGCGCCGCGCCGCGCCGTTCGCAAAGAGCCAACATAAAGGCGCGCGACGTGCTTCTCGGGAACCAACGCAGCCGCAGACGCCGCAATCAGGGGACTCCCTGTGGCCACTCGGCCTCCCGCGCGCACCGGCCTTCTCATTAGCCGCTCCGGACCACCATTTTTCGAGAAAACCGTCCCTTTCTGCAACCATTCTACGCTTTTTTTTAAAATTACTTCCCTTTTCCCTCGACACTTGTCTCCGAATTCCTTGCTTCATTCTGAGTAGCAAGATACTGGCAGATAAAATTGTCGAAGGCTTATTATAAACAAGAATAATTATAATCAAGAGGAGGTAGGCACGAGTGAAACATCAAGCGAAGTATCGAATAACCACGGCTAAGTGGTGAATAGCATAGCTATCCAACCATAACCATAGCGAATAGTATAGCTATCGAATAACAATAGCTAGCCACAATATGGTGGGGAGGAAGGAGCTAGTTACGGAGAAAAGATAATGCGCGTCGAGCAAGTGGAGAAAAACGAGCGCGGCAGCGAGCGAGGGGCAGCGCGATAAGCCGAAGAAAGCACGAGAGGAAAACAGCAGATCGGAGATGAGCAGAACCGGAAAGAAACGTGGAGGGGATGGGGTGGGTGACGAGGAGACAGCGGGGACAGACGGGCGGGCGGGGCGAGGCCGCGGGGCCTCGCCGCAGTCCTCCTCCTGAGAGGACGCAGGCGGAGCCAAGTCCGACGCCGCGCCGCGCGAGGCGCTTCTAGAGTCCGGCAAGTTGCGGAAGGTGTCGGGGAGGCCGGCCAACGTAACACGAGGGAGCGGGGTTCGCGACACTCATCTAGCCGGACCATCGGTGTACAAGAGGAGGGACCATCCAAACAATTGTCATTTCTCGGGAGAACATTTTTAGCCTGAGGGGAGCCGTTGATTTCGCGGTCAAAAACAACATGTACACCAACCGTCTAGGGATCTATTTTCATAGAATTTTTACTAGTAAAAATGTGCAGGCTTTTTACCTTAACAGTGTGCAGGCCCTTTACCTATAAAATACACCATATTCTTATTTCTCCACTTATCAAAAAAATAGTATTTTTTTCGTTACGTCACTGTTGTGCTCCGGCGACATTAGCTCTACGTTACTACGTTAAACGCTCTACATGTTGAAGACAAATTTAGTGATGAGAGCGGGCAGGGCCCTGTGATGAAGAATAGCACCGTATAGAAATAAAAATTGTGAGTTGGTTTTCGTTCGGAATTTTGTGACACCACATAGTTCATGAAGAGTTGCAGAACGGCGGCTCGCAACAGTACCACAATGGGGCAAACCTACCGCTACCTACGAAGATTAGCTGGATGGCCGAAGAGTATAATAAAGAAAGTGAAAGGGTAGACGTGCGTGACAACCACTTTAATTCTCAAATTTATCAATTTACGTATCAACAGTAAAAAAATAAAATCGTTTCAAATCAATCTTAATTTTTTATCTTAATCTTATTTTCACGATGATTTGGTTATCGTAACATTAAAATTAAAAGAAAAGAAATCCAAATGGATACAGTAGGAGGGTAAAAAATATCAGCCTCAAGAAGGAGGGTAAGTAGGAGGGTAAAAGCATCAGCTCAACTACGCGTTTAACAAAATAAATCAATTAATCTGATTTCTGTAAACAGCCTATGTGTTATTACATATAAAAACTATAAAATAAACTCATGTACTTCTCGCATAAAATAGTGCAGAATGTAGATGATGATGGAAACCGAAACATGAAATTAAGGAACGCTGCTTACCTGGCTAATTTCTCCCGTTTCTATCAGCTTAATTGCACAATAAAACAAATATCAAACCTTGCGCATCCCATCGTATTTGAAAAAGAAGCTAGATAAAGTAATAAAACTTTGAATTCACACAGTTCGGTTAACTGTTTGCACTTTTCTGCTCTTCCTTTTTTCTGTGTATAATTATTATTCACAGATAAACCCGTGTGCGTATCTGAATCACGAAAACTTCTGTATAGGCCAGATTACGATCAGCTGTTTGAAAGAATGTGATTTACCATTATTTTCTCCAAAACCAATAGATCATTATTCGCCATTTGCCGACGTAGACATCTTGTGTGTACGTTAGCGATTGGTTAATAATGACTTATTGGTCATGGAGAAAACAATGGCAAAACACATTCTTTCAAAAACCAAACAACAACCACATTGAAGACGGATTGTCAGTGTGATTATGTGGTGCATTAGCTTTGTTTCACCATCCAGGCAACAATTATTTCTAAAGACCAATTCCCTGATTCAATTGTTGGCCTAAAATATGAGAGTCATTCCATTTCGTACATCTTCACACTTGTATGCCATCTGTATCACATAATTAAGGGCCGGAAGTTTATAAAAAATCATATTTTTATTATTAGCTTTATAATATGTTAATTATAAAATGTTCACATAGCACAATCAAACGAACAGAAATTCGGTGATTTTAATAGCATATTAGTGCACATTTAGTGCATTTTGTGTTAATGCATCATATTTCTATTATATTTAAGTTATTATTAATATTTTATTGCTTTTTGTTCTTAATGTGGCATATTTCTCTTGGAATTTCAATTAATATGCATACTTGTCTTCTCAAACCGAAATGTGTTCTTCACAAATGTGAATATACATGGTATTCTTAAGAAATTGTAGGAATGTCTTTCGTTCATTGCAGCAGTATTTATGTGAACGTTTAGACAATATCATAGCACTGTTACCCGGAAACGACTTGTCCGATTATGAATAATATGATAATTTATCTTTGATAAAGAATTTGTAGCACTGAAATTGATACTTCAACGATGATACAGACGAAATCATTACATCTACTTTAAAAAGTATCGCTGGAACACTAAGTAAAGACAAAAGTGCAAAATTAATTGTTAAAATTAATAATTTTGTAATTGTTCATAATTACATAAAACTTAATTGTTAGAGCATATTTCATTAGTTCTGATACACATTTTACAAATGTTAGAGCATATTTGCATGCATATTTCTCTTTTCGATGCAGCATTAACTGCCGAGCCTCACACATAACCATATTGCACAACGGATTGGAATGGGCATACAGACGACGACAGCACAGTTGTGGGATCGCCTGTGCGTCGCAGCACTGCACCTCCGCTCGGTCGCGCACTTGAGCACTTCCGCGGCTCGGCGCGGCTCCGTGGGCCGCTGCCACGGTCACTGTCGTGCTTTGTTCTCCGTTTCGCTCCGCGGGCGGATGTAGGCCGCGGCTGCTCTGCAATACCTTTCCACAACCTGGGTATTGTTTTTTGTCCCCATTGTCTCCCTGCCACGTGGTCATCTTGATGGTCATGGCCATCAGTGATGAAATTGTCATCCTTGTCTAATTTTATGTAATTATGTTCGTCTGCTTCTTTTTTAGTCTCATGGCTCAAGTGTTTTGGTCTTTTAGTCCTCGACCTTACCCCCTATTATTTTCTCCTGAATTTTCAGCTTCTACGAATGAAAGTCTCTGTTCTCTGTTTTTATATTTTGTTTCACGTAGTCTTCTGGCTACCGGACTTAATACTCCCTATTGAGAAAGATCGTCATTTATGGGCTGCATTACAATTATTTTTGAACTTGTGTTTTTTTCAGATCCATTTGTAAATATTCAAGATTAATTTAAAAAAATATGAAATAATCTTGATGTTTAAGAAACAACAAAGAATAGTTCAAAGACATGGTATTATACTTAAATAAAATTTATTTTGAAAGCATTTGAAGTATCAGTTTGTTTCGGACAGTTTGAAATGGTGGTGAACACAAGATCCAATAAAATACCATGACTATGCGCTTAATGCATAAATGTGTGGCGTAGTGACTCCTGAATGACAAACTGACAAATGATACGAAAGGAAAGTCTCTCCATCTTCGTCAGCGGTCGAATAGGGATGACCGGAGCTACATGATCGCCAGGGTTAAGTGATCAACCTACGTTTTCCATAACTGTCTGCCATTGAACTGGTCTTAGTGTACATGTCACGACAGATGAGTACATCACAGCTGGAGTTTGGTTGAATTATCTCAATAGTTTCTACGTGTAACAACGCAATTGTTTGCGGATGTGAAAAGTTCATTCATGCTACTCGAAAAGGTATATTCTCAAAGATTTTGTACCATTAAAGATAACAGGGGAGTGAACATTATTGCAGGATTCGGAATAACCCTGGCAGTCTAAACGTTAACATTTCCAATTTTAAGAATAATCGAAAATGAAACGCACATTTGCGGGAAAAAATGTAAGAAAAGTAATTAACTAAAATAGCTACTTCATTTTTGATGCAAAATGTTCACCTTATCTAAATGTAGAAAAATTTACGATTGAAGCGTGAGATTACACCTTCTGCACGTCGACTGTGAAAAGGAATTATCTTTATTACTTTTCTATTTTTTTAATGGAGGAAAACGTCGATTTCAGTAGGAATATCTTACCGTTTTCAAGTGGAATTCATATACCGTAAAATTGCAGTACAGATTCAAGTAAGAATTAGAATCACGTAAAGGCAAACAAACAGTAAAAATTGTCAAAACGTTTTTAATAGACGAAAAGGTCATGGTATTTTTACGGACAGCAAAAATAATCGCATCGAAAATCGAAGTTCTAAAACAAAAGAGACATCTTTACAGGCGAGAATATAAAACAAAATTTGATCATTTTCGTTAGTTGGTAGAAATCAATCAGGTCAAAATAAAATTATTTACAAATAAATACACTGTTACATATACTTTTAGCACAACACATTTCATTAAATTACCTAACAACACATTACATTATTACCTAACATCAGAATTGAAGGTCCTCTTCCTTTCAAAAAAATGAGAGAAATATTTTTACCTGTATTTCAACTAAAATGATGGGGGTAATCGTAGGTAGATAATTATACATTGTGTAGCTACAGTATGTAATTCGATTCAATGATTCAATTATTGTCGTAACTGACTTCATTAAAATCCTTTACACTTTTTGTGAAAATTACGATTGAAGAAATATTGACCACTTAACCTATTTCCCCTACTTTATAGACTTAACGGATCTCAGATAAACAACCAGTATAATTACCGTGCCTGCTACGGTACACGGACTGTAACCTGGTCATATCGTTTTAATTACAAAAGTAGGCGTATTGAGAACAAAGTGCCGTATGGTGGTGTTAGGGACTAAGCCCATTAAGGGGGCACAGGTGGACATCGCCGTATCGGATGACAGGGAACTAAGATCCTTTTGAGAATATAGGGGTCTAAGCGCGCACCCGTAAGAAGATATAAGGACCCTTCACAGTATCGGGTAATAAGACTAAGCGTCATACGGAGATGCAGGGAGCTAAGCTTCGTATGTGATTACGGAAGAACTAAGTGCCGCCAACGGGGACAATCAACCTATCGCGCAATAGGATACTAAGGGTAGTATAGTGGCGTATAAACTAATACCCGTAAATGGGTTTAAGGGACGTATAGGAAAATAGGAGTCCAAGCGACGTGTTAGGATTTAGGGAGCTAAGTATGGTGGGGGTAATCAGACCGAGAAATCGGATTTTAGGGGATGAAGCACATGGCGATTCGTGAATTACACGCAATAAGCGTGTACCACGATAAGGTTTGTATAAGGCTCTATCGTTGCCTCAGATTTTAGGTTAATAGCATCACATGGAGTTATAATACATCCGTCGTATTTTACCAGGGGAGTTTTCTCTCTCCCGGGCTGGGCACTTGAGCAAAGCTCTTCTACTTATGCCCCTTGGGTGTAGTGTACAAGTACACTGTTGAGCCGTTATCCCGAAACGCCGGGACACAATGCAAGCATCTACCCATAACCTGGTTCGGAGCGCCCCGCCAACTTGAAGTTTACGAACTTTCGGTGTTGGCACCACAAACACCTTGTTCAAAGTCTCTCTTCAATGTCTATTAATATCGGGCCCTACCAAGACAAATTCAAGAGCTCAACTCCCGGGGTCACACACGGTGGCCCCGAGCCTCCAACCCGTCTCCTCACAGCGGTCCTCTTTGCCCCAGGAATCTGGGCACCCGGGCGGGATATTGTAATTCCCAGCCAGGACTTCTTTATGTGGAACCATTGATTGATTGATTGATTGATTCATGTTTCCGGGCGCGTCAACTGCTCTGGTCATTAGTTCCGTTAGTGTAGTGAATGCTTCTCTCGGGAGATGGCGGTGATCTTCCCCCGCTGGATGGCGATATCCGGCACCGACCTACCGTCGGCTAGTGGGGTTTCCCCTAACCAGGACTCTCCCACCAGCGGGGCACCACCCCAGCCGGGACAAGCTCTAAGCTCCCGACCGGTCTCCCGGAATATATGGTAGTGTAGTGCATGTTAGTGTAAGTGTGTGTGTGTGTAAGGTGATATGATAGGATACGGAAGAGGAAGGACAGATCGCGCGCGGTCCGTGGCCCGTTTTGATAGGGTACTGCTCAGGCATTCGCCTGGTGTTGATCGGAGAAACCACGGAAAACTACCGATCAGAGCAGTCGGCAGCTAGAATTCTCCTCCAGACAGCGACGGAATTCGACCTAGCTGAAAAGCTAGTGTCGAAAATCCTGCCGCCGTTAGGACTCGAACCGGGACCTCCCGGTCAGGGGCGCTGCAGTGACATCAGTTAATGCACTGAGCTACCGCTCCCGGTATGTGGAACCATAACACAAATACGAGTAGTGATGGCAAATTTTACCAAAACATCGATACATCGCTAAAGGGTTTTCGATGTCGATGTCATCGACGAGAAAACATCGATGTTTTATTTACAGACTAATAAAGATGCTAGTTTCCTAACCATTTTTAATTACAGTACGTAAAAGGGATATATTTTATTGTTTCGTTACCAGCATGTTAGTAGTATGTAGAAATTATTATCGAATGCAAAGAATAAAATTAACAGTAGAGAACATCGTGTTTTGATATCGATTTCGTGTTTCACTGTCGATTCAGGCAATGACACATCTGGCGATAACATACATTCATAACACGCGCAGCTCCCAAACTTCCTCAGATTGCACAGGCAAAATGTGTAGCGTGATAAAGAGAATGACGCAAAACAACCATATTGCTGTAGACTGTTGCTACTCTACAACGTGCTTAAACGACTTTATTAAAAAAATTTAAAAATAAAGAAAACCATCGATGTTTTTACAACAAAATATCTATGTGAAGAAAACATCGAAAGCAAAAAATCGATGTTTCTGATGTAAAACATCCATGTTTTAAAAACATCGATTTTTTTTACCATCCATAGATCCGAGGCTTCAATCTCGCTGGTCGGGTCGTATGGTGAATACACATGAGAGCGCAGGTTTGAGCGGCCGGAGTCAGTAACTATAGTTGGTTGTATAAATACTTTCCACCGTATGTGGGTATAGGGCACCAACGCGGTATCGGATCGTCGAGGACTAACGGGCGTGGGGGCACCTTTCAGCGTGGCCGGCGTGCGCGCAAAGGCGTGCGTGCGCGTGCGTGTCGGCTCGTGCGACCGTCGTGGACCGCCGCGTGCGGGCGCCTCCGCCGCCGCCGCCGTGGCGATAGCGCGGCGGGGGCGGGGCGCTGCGGTGGCGCCCCTTCCTGGTCTGACGGCGTCGCGGTGCGGGCGATGAAAGCGCCGATGCGAAGCGCGGCGACGAGCACCGCGCCTCGGCCGTCGCGGCGCCGTCGAGTTGTTGCCGCGCCGACCAAGTCGGCGACCAAGCGCGAGATCCTCGGCGAACCACGCGTGTGAGAACGACGAAACGGCGCACCGGGAAAGGTGGCTCAGGGCATCAACTGATGTCAGTGCAGTACCTCTGACCGGGAGGTCCTAGGTTTGAGTTCTGTCGGAGGCAGAATTTTACAGACTAGCTAGATAGCTGGGTCGAGTTTTGTTGCTGTGTGGAGGAGAATTCTAGCGACCGGCTGTTCTGATCGTTAGTTTTCCGTGTTTTTTCGATCAACACCATACGCATGCCGGGACAGTATCACAGAAAACGGGCCACGGACCGCGCGCGCTCTTTTCTTCCTCTTCCTTGTTCTATACTCGCCCCTTACACATACATTCGCCCCATACACTTACATGCACTATACTACCTCTTATACCAGGAGACTGGTTCGGGAGCTTAAAGCTTGTCCCGATTAGGGCGGTCTCCCGCTGGTGGGAGAAACATGGCTCGGGAAACACTCGCGAGCAGACGGTAAATCGGCGCCGGAGATTACCATCGGGCGAGGCAACGCCACCTTTCCGATAAAAACGCACTACACTTATGGGAATAATGATCTTTGCCGTTGACGCGCCCGATAATTAACAATCAAAACGAAATGGCACGAGGGGTAATATAAAGCTACAGAAAACGTTACTCACTCCGCCACTTCAGCAACGTAATTCACAGAGTTTTGACGTATTGACATTAAATAGGTTGCTTTTTTAATCGAGAGAGCAAGTTGATTGTTGGGCTCTAATTTGAGGATATTTTTAATTTCAAGAAATGGTCTCGTTCGAAACGTTTCTTGGGTTTCTGATCTGTCAATGTGCTCCAACATTCTCTAACAATGTTTCAATAATGTTTTGGTGAGTATAACAAAATTCCATGGTTGGATTTATCAAATTAGGCAATAAGCCATTAATCTAGCTTGTCTAGATCTGATTTTTTATATTCATTATGTGCCTATCAATACAGGGTAATGAGTTGCTAGACTAATGTGGATATTTAAATTGCAATTATTGTTGCAACATAGAAAATCGATAAAAATATGGTTAAAATAAAAAAAACAGTAAAACGTTTAAATGAAGTTAGCAAAATACAAATGAAGATTCCAGTTACTTCTATACTCAATTTTCTATTACATATTTCTCTTTCAATTCTCCTTTTTCCTTCTCAACTTCCGTCGTTTACTGTCTGATGTAACCGGGACCATCAGGAGCTAGAGAAAGTTCAGACGAGGCACGTACTTTATATAGAAAGACTTGTGTTTGCCAAAGGACAAGCTTCCAAAGTAAATAAACATGATGTGTTCTGACAACTAGACTGAAATATTCATGCTTTGTTCCAAATTCAAGCCAATTCGTTTTGAACAGTCACAACGTATTATTATTTTCCAAGAATGTTCATGTGAATAACTAATGGGAAGCGTGCTTCACTAAGAAACTGAAAATTAGTATAAAGTGTTTTCGTTCTGCAGTGGAAGTTGCGCAACGACTCGATTTTCTCCTTTCTAGGAGCAGTAATGGAATTGTTTCCGCCTGTGCTGCCCCCGTTGCGTTCTTTACTTTGGCGTTACGTATATGGTGGGGAGGACTGGGCACAATGCCTGACATTGCTCGACCATGTTTCACCCGACAGCAAGATCAGATAGCATCAACTCTTTTAGACCCAACTACTTAAATGACTCACGAGTAGCCAGTGCACTCAAGCACGTAAAATAGCACTCTGATATAATTAGTGTGAACTGAAAAAATGTATTAGACGTGAATTGTGAAACATTTCATTTTATTTAGACCGACTTCACAACCTGAGTTTTACTAGGTCACATTATTAATTTTTCTTTCCAGACCTGTCTGATAACACTAAAGAAATGCCGAAAAATATTTTCAATGGTGGTCATCGTGGTCAAGAAAAAATAAAATACAAATGTAAGGTTTATTGACAGATTTGGTTATTCCGTTTTCATCGATTAAGACAATGGTGTTGAATAAACTGTCCAAGATGACAAAAAATCTTTGACGGATTACAGAGAAACTAAGAGCTCTGAAAAGAAAAGTAAATGTTACACATGAGATTGTACTCTGATGCATTAATGTTTCATTAAAATAATTTTCATTTTCAATCAGAATTTCACTGAATGTACGTAGCCGCTGAAGGTCCTCAGTTACATGTAGACTTGTATGCTCTATCAAAAACGATTTTTTCGACTCTTGCAGACGTTGAAGAGATCAGCAGAACCAAATCAATTAATGTAATATATTATTAACTTGTATCACAGTCTTGAGTGGTTAAATAATTAAAATGGATGAAGCATAATCTAAAAATCTGAAATACTGCATTATTTGAGTAATTTGAATTTGAGAATTTTCGTTCACAGACTAAACAATGACAACAGAGCCCAAATTCGCACGCGAAATATATTAGTCCGTAACAGGTAAATAACTTGTTAACATCTATATATTTATTTCCAATGCTCACAGAAATTGAGAGAAAGCTATGTACCCGCCAGCCATTTGAGGGGTACCTACAGTTTCGTTACGTAGGAACTCCGGAAAAATAAAAGACTGTAAGTTTCGATTAGGAGCAAAAACCATAACATTTTATTGTATAGTTGCGCCTATTCTCATACTGCACGTATCGTTGCAATTCTCACACTCAGTGCGTTACTGCTTACGGCGCAACTGACTTTATACAACAGCAAACTTGCAAGCAAGATAGCATCCGCCTTTAAATATTTGCTACTCACGTGTTGCGTTTGCATCATCAACTATTTCGATATTCCTTGTAAGAAACTAATTATTGAACAGTACAGTGCATACTATTCAATATTATTGCAAATTCCTTAAGTCTGTTTTTTCTGAAAATTTTAATTTATTTCAGGTTTAAGAGTTTTTTATTTGTTGTTCCTCAGCAGTGAGCGTGCTACTTTTTGAAAAACTATTGCGTGTGGTTTTGTTAAGCAGCACTTTTGCTGGTGCAGCCCATCAGTTTTTTTACATAATTGTGAAAGGTGTAATTTGTGTTAAAGTATCCGATAAGATATCTGTGCAACGTAAGTTATGCGCATACAATTACATTAAGCAACATAAAAATTCAAAATACATCATAAAACGTATTCCCTGCCATTAAACAGTCTTGGTAAGTTTATTTTTTAGCTTTAATGGTGTTGAGAGACAACAACAAACTTTATACACAGTCTTTTTACCATTTAGAAGATGCGGGTAGCATTACAATACCTCACATTTTCTTTTGTCGTATTATAATGGTGAAAGAATTTTCCTGGCGCACTTGATCTTCAGGTATGATTCTAAGAAGTCGCCATATTCGAATTATTACAATGCGAAAGGTTTTGAATCACTGCGCAGCTAATACTTTGTCCTACGGATTCGATGGAGAGTCTGGAAATTGGATATTACAAACGTTAACTTTTCTTGTTTTCTGAACTTGAAAATCATATAGTTTTCCTTGACTGAAGTTGGTTATTGACTGCAATTAGACTAGCAACTATCACATTGCATCATGTTACTACATCACTTTCATATTGCTTAAAAATTTCGTCCTCAATCGATTGATCGAGTTAGAGATTTCCTTTGCTTCCTGAAAATGAAAACGCTTCTTTGTTATTTTGTAAACTTCAAAATTATGTAAATAATGCACCCTAACATTTATATAATATTTTTTGGAAGCTGTTTTCTTCTGGGGTAAATAACGGTCCTGGGACGACCGTTCGCGGTTTACATAGGCGTTACATTACACAGGGATAATGAAACTGATGCCTCGTTTAAGATTCGGGAGCAACTAGGTTCAATTCAAAAGAGTAAGTGAAAGCGAAATGCACGTTCGTCATTAGCACACGAGCAACAAACGAAAAACAAATAAATGGGAGTAATGGCACCATAATAAAAACTCTGTGTTTAAAGTTTGAAAATTACTGTAATTTGCTTGCTAGTCGTATTTTCTTATTCTTTGGTGTTCAGTCTGTAAATTGGATGGAAGCAGTCTTCCATTAATTCACGGCCAATCGCATGACTTTTTAATCCACCATAACTTTCACAATCACTTGTTTTCATTATCAGGCAAAATGTACTGTAAACGTGATCTTTCTCGTGCCTGTTTACCTCCGTATTCTCTTCGATACACATTTTCATCATCCTTCTACGCCAAAAAATATGACCACACCAGACAATTCCGCGCTTCCTTATTGTGTTCAACCGGCGTGTCTGCTCATCTACTCCTCCGTATTTGTGACTACCTTTCCAGGAAACTCTCAGCGTCTGTAACACATTTCCAGTGCTCCTAATATCGTCTCTGTTTCTGTCAGTGATGATGTTTCACTGCCCAACAGAAGTAACACAAATCGGACAAAGGTTTTCATTAAACGTTTATGAAGACTCGAAGCAATGTTACCAGCAGTAAAAATGTTCTCCGAGGTAAATGTAGTGTTAGCCTTATTTACTTCTACCTTTGATCATCCGTCCAATGAAACCAGAAGTCTTTATATATTTGCAGTTGTTATTTTTCTTCCAAAATGTGTGAAATCTTTCACACTGTCCATCCATGTACCTGTTTATTCTGAAGCAATTCTGTTTACCTTGTTCTTGCTTGCAGCCAGTACCTCTTCTTTTTCATCTATTAACTTTAATTTTACTAACTAGCTTAACATAATCCGTATGATCCAGGGTTCTTTAAAACGTAAATAACACCTAAGAAGTGCACTGTGTGTTTATAACTCGCGACAGAAACATCCACAAACATTCCGTAACCTGAATCCAGAGAGCAACCGTTGCGTAACCGCTCTTCGCGTGACATCTTAAAACTCTCGCATGTCTCGTCGCTGCGGCACGCGGGCCGCCCAACCCAAGGACTTTCGCGCCCGCGCCTCCGATCTTTTCACTCCCCCGCCTCGCCCCGTCTCCTCTGGTCTCGCAGGGATTATTCGGCAGCTGCGGCGCCGTTGGAGCAGGGAGGGGCGCAGCCCGGGGCGATCCAGTTTCGCCACCGGTCCCGAGGAACGCGGGAGGCGGCGTCGATGGCGGAGGGCTGTGGCAGCGGCGGCGGCGAAGAAAGTCGATAACACCATCGTGGCCGGGGGAGGGGGGGTTGGAGAAAGCCTCGCGGAAGCGGTTGCGGAAGTCGACGCTTCGCCTCATCGGTGGCGGTGGCGTTGGTGGCGACGGGAGCGGTGGCGGTGACGGTGCCGCTGTTGGCGGGGGTAGGGGGCAGGGGTGGTCGCGGTGGGGGGGGGGGCGGTGCCGGCGGAGGAGGAGTCGGCAATGCAGGCGGGGGCGGATCGCTCGCTACAGAAAGATGAACGCCCACTCCTCCCATACTCGAAATGTATCTCCTGGATAACTCGATGGTTCTCGAGCCGTTGTCAGGAGGAGAATTCTAGACGCTGGCTGCTCTGATCGGTAGTTTTCAATGTTTTCTCTGATCAATACCACGCGAATGCCGGTGCAATACCCTAACAAAGGGCCATGGACCGTGCGTGATCTTTCCTTTCCCTTCCTTTTACTATTCTCACCCCTTACTTAAACACACTTACATGCACTAATCTATCACATATGCCGGAAGACCACTCGAGAACTTGCTTGTCTCGACTAGGGCGGTACCTCGCTGGCGGGAGATACTTGGATGGGAAAACTCCCGCATCTGGGGCGGATATTACCAACCAGCGAGGACAGATCACCACCTCCTCTCGAGAGGTAAAAACCTACACTATCCTTATGGGACTAATTACCTTAGGAGTTTACTCGCCCGGAAACCCTAATCAATCAATAAATCGATGATTTTGGTCGAATACTGCTTCTGTTATGCTGCCCTACTTGATAAGGATGAGCGAGCTGACTCAAATGAAAAGATCAATTGATGTAATAGCTACAAAGGTCTTACCCAAAATGAACACTCTTAAGATTCAAGAATTCTCAATCATCAGATATCATGAAACATGACAATAAATAAAACAATTCTTTCCAAAACATGTTTTGGATACATTGCTATCACTCTCTAAGCGGTGGTGGTGACTGTGGCGATGACGGTGGCGGTGGCGATGGCGGTGGTGGCGGCGGCGGCGGCGGCGGCGGGGGCGGGGGCAGAGTCGGAGGGCTGGATGCGGTGGCAAAGGCATGCGCTAGGCAGGGAGACAGTCAACTGGATTCGTCCAGAAGGAAACACTTCCACGGCCCTACCCTCTCAAAAATAAAAACTGTAAAAATTGACCAAATGCCTTAGGGGTCCATTAGATTCAAAATTATGTATCTTAGACTACTATAATTATTATTACAAATACGAATATATAACATGCCTAAACTGATAGTACCATTATACTCAAGACATACAAAGGAAATAATGTGTTTATTCGGCCATCGTCACAGTATGGGCTGGCAGCAACTGTAGTGATGGCAGCGAAGAATAGGAGGATTTTCAGCAGCCACGTCGGAGGCTGCTGGCGCGGAAGACTGCATAATCGTGGGTTCGGGGATGAAGCCGCAGCCAAAGAATAAAAGCGTAACCGACGGCAGCAGTGGCATTGGCGGCAGAGTCCAAAGCGCCGGAGGTGTCGAGAAAGGCGAAGGCAGAGGCCAACGCGCCGGAGGCGGTGGTAAGGTGAAGGCATAGTTGGAGGCGTTGGAGGTGGCGGCGAAGGCGCAGGAAGAGTCGGAAGCGCTGGTGATGGCGGCGAAAGTGAAGGCAGAGTCGGA
The DNA here is from genome assembly GCA_964035755.1 of Teleogryllus oceanicus. Taxonomy (NCBI): domain Eukaryota; kingdom Metazoa; phylum Arthropoda; class Insecta; order Orthoptera; family Gryllidae; genus Teleogryllus; species Teleogryllus oceanicus. The sequence goes on along the minus strand of CAXIVR010000007.1, from coordinate 41,421,966 downwards.
GGCCCTGGAGGCAGCAGTATATGTTGAGGCAGAGTCGGAGGGCTGAGGTTAGAGGCGAAAACGCAGGTAGTCAGAAGCGCTGGAGGAGGTAACGAAAGCGAAAGCAGAGTTGGAGGTGCTGGAGGTGACGGTAAAGGCAAAGGCAGAGTCGGAGGGCTGAAGCGACGGAGAAGGCGAAGACAGAGTCGGAGGGCCTGCAGGGGGTGGCAAAGGCGAAGATAGAGGCGCTGGAGGCGGAGTGGGCGGAAGTGGCATACAGGCACGCTGAGGAGCGAACGCGGGCACGAAGTGCTCTCGCATTGCATAACGCGGGGTTTCTTTTCAACGCACGGTGAGAGGTTCCCACAATGGATGCAAGTCAAGAGAGCCAATTCATTGTGACTTAATTATAAGGTTCTCATACATTCTGAAGGTGTAACAAACACATAATGTAGTTAAAGAAAATAATTTCTTAGTGATTAACATTATTTTTGCATGAACGGTTGATATAGTCATGGAAATGCAAATGAATTATGTTCTTGCACATACGAATAACCTAATAAATACTCTATTAATACTATTGAAAGTTATGAATGTAGTCAAATTAGAAGCGATTGAATATGTTTGAAATTTTGCTTGTACAAATCCAACCAATATTCTAAAAATTATGTTATTAGTAATACATATTAAATTTCAGTATTCGACATTAGCAGTGTTGTCTAACTATAATTTGTTCAATCATTGGAAAGTAGTCGACACTCCATAAGAAAAATTCAGATCTTTATATGAGGAATATTCATATTTTGCGCGAAGATGATTGTCATCAAATGGCGACAACTTCCTGACATGTCTCTTCAAATTTTATCTAACTCTCGTAGGCAGTATCATTATTGTTATCATAAAATAATCTTAGAAATGACATAGTAACAGATGTTGTCGGTGGAAAGTTTCATGCTATGAACTGCACTTTCGTTGGCTTACAACTAGTGTGGATCTTGCTTCAGACAGAAAATAGTGAATGATTAACAAAAATATAAGCATATCAAATAGTCTTCGTGCACCGAATAATCAATTCGCAGCAGTCCTAAATAAATGACCGTATTTGTGTTAATCTGCTTCATCTGCTCCCCCTATCCATCTCTCTCTTCCTCTCTCGACCACCTGTTGAGAGATTACTCAGCGGTGCAAATCGATCAAACGCCTTTTGCCCCGGATACACTCTAACGCACAAGCCCACTTTTCCCACAGTTGCACAGACTCCACAATGGAGACAATCGAGGATCTACGGAAAACGAAAAAAGCTACGTACTACCAAAGGCAGACAGCCAGACTCAAAGAAACAAAAAAGCAGGAAAATTCCCAAATCTGTAGATCCAGTGAAGTAAGAACAACGTACCACGTCGAAAAGTAAGAGTACAGGAGGGAAGAGTGTCGGTACAGAACGGAAAGCGAAGCGAATGCTAGATGCGCGCAAACGCGGAACTAAGGACGAGGAAATTTCAACGCGCGATTGAGCGGCGAACTCCATTCTCCTGCAGCACAACGACGACTGACTCCGCAAAATAAATGAAACGAGCGATTGATTGATCTAATGTCGTGAACCAATATTAACATTACAGTAAGAGTAGAGAAAGTTGTAAGCAAAGAAAAAACTAAAGAAGTAGGACAATAAATGAATGTCGGAAAATATCAAGTTTTTTTTAGGAAATGTAAAAGAAAATGTGTACAGAATGAGTAAGAACACCCAAAGTATCAGACCGACTTTGATGGAAACATCACACGCATACTAATTTTGAAATAAAATAATAAATACATTCAAGGGGGAGTTCCCTGGTCGAGTGGTCAGACAGCACATCTACTTCTCGTGCCTGGGTTCGATCTCAAGCGGTTTCAAGCGGAATTTGTGGTGGACAAAGAGGCTTTACGTCACGTTTTCTCTGGGTACTCCCGTTTCTCCTGCCAATATGCAGTCCACGGGTTCGCTCCATCAATCATTCGCTACCCTATCCTGTCATTACGTTCCTATCGTTCCACTGAGGAACCAAGGATCTCAGCCGTATCTAAGGAACTACATGAGAAGGGCTGTGCCTAACTCAGTGAGTTATTGATAGGTAAGGTCCGGACTGGCAAACTAGAGGGTGATAGGAAATGGTAAGGTACTGAGGACGCCCCGCCCTCAAGATCCTAGTTTCGAATGATAAGGAGTGGATGGAATGCCAGGCGGGGCGAGAGGTACAGCGCCATTGAAGCTGGTCCCTGAGGGGATAAATACTCGTACATTCAAAACATTTTCAAAGTAAGCTGATTTTTGGAGAAACTAGAGAGGAAAACAAATTCAACACCACACCACAGTTCATTCAAATTTAAGGTAAATGTATTGCATACATTAAGGAAAATTAAGATATCAACGTTAAGAAACTAGATTTGAATGAAACATCAAATAAAATATAAAAGCAAATCGACCGACACTACTGAAACAGATAAAATAATGTTCTCACTTAGAAGATTATTCCATGCACCCTCATGCAGATCTCTAGAAAATTTTAGACGTAAACAATATATAAATTGGCAACAGATCTATTGAACCTAAGCGAGCTTTATCTGAGAACAAGGTTTCCTGTTAGATCTTATGGCGCCTGAAACGCTTATAAAGTCCGTGCTCTTCAATTTTACTGTGTTTTGTAGGCGATGTTGTTCACCTTTTGAGATCTATTGATTTAATTTCTATATCTATTTCCATTTCCAAATTACGTTCCTTTCACGAGACCTTGAGAATGATACAGACGCATCTCTACAATATCATCTAGAAGCAGTAGGAAGAATTTATTTATCACATGACCTTGATCTTCGTGGATATTTTTCAATCACTTTTCGGAAACAGCATCTAAACATGGCCGACTTCGGTTCGGTCACTTTGTAGTGAGTTGTAATAGAGACGAGAGTAACGAATAAAATTTTGAGAAAATGGTTAAATGTAAGGCAGGTGAAACCGGAGAACCAGATCAAACCTGAGGAGAGCTCACATTGTTCTCAACAAATTCCACCTGGGTCGGACGGGGATCGAGCCCAGACTCCAGCGATAGAAGACGAGCAGCCACACTGGAGCCAAGGTCCACCTCCCACTCCACGAAGGGTCGCACCAAAGGAGGAATTGATAGAGCGACTATCTTTCTATAAATAGCTCCGAGGCGTCAATTAAGCTGCAAATATTTACATGCCACAAATCCTCGATAAGGAACAACTTACCCTCTACAAGAAGTCATGAACGGCATTCACTCACCTTCATAAACACATGGCTTTGACAGCAAAGAACCTTATGAAAGTTAAGAATAACTTAACAGAAATTTGATTCGCTGACCATTACGCAATCGAAAAACATAAAAATATAAAAACGCCTACACTGATTGAAGATGACAAACAGAACTGGTTAAGTGTTGAAGGGTCGTAAGCATGAACAATAGGGTTCAACGTAGCATTGAAATAATAAGAATTAGTTTGAATGTAAGTGCAAATTATACCCTATAACTATTGTAACTAAAAATATAATAGTTTTTCACCTATTTATTAACTAAAATAAAATTACATATAAAAGAGGACGTTTCTTCGCGGAGTTCTAAACACGTACATCGCTCATGCATAAATCCACCCCTGAAAAAAAGATCGAAGAGATGAACGACGATCGAATAAAACCGAAGGAACAAGAAAGGTGTTCGCTGTTCTTTCCCTTTTTCTCCGTTGGGAGTTGCGCCGACTATTCACACACCAGCCACGCTCCTCCAGAGCAGAGCAGAGCAGAGCAGAGCAGAGCAGAGAATCTGCGGGGGCCGAGAGCGCTGGCCAAAGGCCGGCCGGGCGGCCGGTCAGCCAGCCAGCCAGCCAGCGCTTCGGCCGGCCAAGCGTTCGCGCCCGTCGCCGCCCGTGGGCGATCGAGTGGACTGACTCACCCTGGTAGCCACGTGGCACGGCGAGCGCGGGCCCCGCAGGCGCGAGGCGCGAGCCGCCCGCTCCTCCGCCTCCGCTGCCGCCGCCGCCGCCGCCGATGCCGCCCCCGTTGCCGCCGGAGCGGAGGCTGCGCGCGCGCGCCTTGGCGCCGCGGTAGCGCGCGAACAGCAGCAGCGGCCCGCCCAGCGGCCCGCCGTCCGCACCGCCGCCGCCGCACCCCGACACCTGCGCAACACACACACACTCAGGGTCGGTCCATTCATTTAGCACAGTAGAACCTCGCTAATCCGAAACAGAAATTTCGGATAAGCCGAAATTTTGGAAATCCGAAATTTTGGAACAAAATTCCAAATAAAGGAAAAATAAATTAAACAAAATGCTTGTTTTCAGTTTTAAGAAAGAATTTTATAATTACTGTAGAACTGAACACTTAATTATTGAAACACAAGTTGTCGAAATGAAACGTTTATTGCACTGGTAACTACGGCGTACATCACATGTTTATGTAGTAGTTATATTCACTTAGAGGAACTTGCCAAATTAGTTATCTTTTGCCGCAAGGATCTGAATCTGCTTGATGATGTGATGTTCCAAACGCTACGCTACGTTGCCAATTTCTCACATAGCATGTTGCATTGTCTGGTAATCCTATAGACATAATTGTGTATGTAGGGTACATTTTTTTGGATAATCGGAACATTTCCGAATTCAAACAGACCACACCCCAAGTTAGTTCGGAATAGTAGGATTCCACTGTATTTTGTATTTCCGGGCGTCAACTGGTATCAGGGTGTCAACTCTTATGGTTATTCGTCCCGTAAGCGTTTTGTTTGTTTTTTTCGTGTTTCCGGGCGCGTCAACTGCTTTGGTCATTAGTCCCGTTATAATAGTGCATGTTTCTTTTCTCGGGAGATGGCGGTAATCTTCCCCCGCTGGATGGCGAGATCCGGCGCCGACCTACCGTCGGCTAGTGGGGTTTCCCCCTAACCAGGACTCTCCCACCAACGGGGCACCGCCCCAGCCGGGACAAGCTCCAAGCTCCCGACCGGTCTCCCGGAATATGTGATAGTGTAGTGCATGTTAGTGTAAGTGTGTGTGTGTGTAAAGGGAAAAGGATAGGGCAAGGAAGAGGAAGGAAAGATCGCGCGCGGTCCGTGGCCCGTTTGGTAGGTTACTGGTCCGGCATTCGCCTGATGTTGATCGGAGAAACCACGGAAAACTACCGATCAGAACAGCCGGCCGCTAGAATTCTCCTCCAGGCAGCGACTGAATTCGACCTAGCTGAAAAGCTAGTGTCGAAAATTCTGCCGCCGTCAGGACTCGAACCTAGGACCTCCCGGTCAGAGGCGCTGCAGTGGCATCAGTTGATGCACTGAGCTACCGCTCCCGGTAGAACATGTTTTTATCGCGGGAGGTGGCCGTATTCTTCCATAGCTGGATGGCGAGATCCGGCGCCGACCTAAACTGATGTTTCCCCATCTAGGTATCGCCTACCAGCAGGGCACCGCCCCATCCGAAACAAGTTCTAAGCTCCCGAGTGGTCTCCTGACATGTGTGGTGTGTGTAAGGGATGAGGATAAGACTAGGAAGACGAAGGGATGATTGCATACGGTCCGTGTTCCGATCGTTAGGATATCGCTCCGGCATTCGTTAATTCTGAAAATCTGGAATTCTCATTCAGAGAACGACTGGGATGCCCCGGCCCGAGGCATTGGAGTGACATCAATTGATCTCCTGAGCCACTCAACTGGACTCAAGTTCGAATTCGCAGTCAACACCGAACGATAAAGTTACCAGATTTCTTCAGTAAATCTGAGGACACTATTTAACTTGTAGGATTAATAATGATTAAGCATATTAATGTTATAAACACTCCTGAAGAAGTGTATTATAATACTTTTTAAGCTACACGCTACACTTATACCAAAGAATGAAAGACTGAAATTGAATAGGTCAAATGAATTATCAAATAATGTTAAGCCTTGAGAAGATAATTTTTCTATCGTCCGACTTAAACATAGTGCGAATTGACGTATCATCAGCTGGAACACGCTATCCTTCGAATGGTTTATTACAATTTAATTTTTGAAATGGAAGTTTCCGAGTGCATAATTGCGTTTCAACTGACAAAACGTCAATTTGCCCTACGCTTAAATCGGATAATAATATTTAATCGGAATATTCTTCACTGAAGTTCAACATCATTTGCTAATTCTTTTGGCCTATTCAACTTCCAGTATTTTTTTGGTGAACACTTAGCTATCTACGTTCTTATCTTCATTGCCTTAGATAATTCATTATATTTCCATCTTGTTTGGTATTTCCTAACAATGTTACCAGATATGTTATTAATTCCGAAGAGTTGTTTAACAATTCTTCCACATTGTAAATGTAGTGGGATCTTTAAATAAATTCGGAAATGGATTTTAACCAGAGGAGGATTTGTAAATATGCGGACTGTTCCTGAAAACCGAAACATCAAGTAATCATATTTAAAGAATGAGGAACTTCTTAACCTTATGTTCCTGCATCGAATGGTACTCGACAAGGAATAATTGATCTTCCGCTCCGATGTCGAGTCCCATTCGACATATTTTTATTTTTTTCTGAGCTCCGAAGTGGGGGCGTAATTCGATAAGATGCGCAAGACTTACATTGTTTACTCCAGTACACAATTGATGTCTATCATGTTTATTGTATAATTTACGGTTGTCAGACATTTATTACACGAATAATCGATTAATTTTATGTACATTTTCGTCGTTGTTTCGTCATTGTCATTGTTTTCCATAAAAGTAAGCGCCGCGTAAGAACATAACTAAAACCGGTAAGGGACATACAAGGATAGTATTCAAATAACTACCTCTATTGTTTCAAATTTATCTACCTTACTCCGATCGTCAATAAGTGAAGGTACTGCATCCCATGTTGTATCTCAGAAGAAGTCAAAAACTCGACGCACTTTCGTAATGCAAACCCACTTCTGAAAGACGCCTGTGTTTGCATTCCCGACCGCTAACTGTACACGTATACTCGTATTCCGTCTTCAGTATGAAGAGGCAATACTCGGCCCATTAGGTCCTTGCTTCCGCCTGACCAATTTTATTTGAACTGCACAAGTGACGAACGGTTACCGAAACTGCTGACAAAGTAACTTCGAATGACCAGAGTTCATTTAGTAGTACAGCATAATATTGTCGTCTACGCAGTAATTAACGTCAATATATTACACGCAAAACGAAACCACAGCCTGAAGGCCCTTAGGGTTGTAAATATTTATTCACAGAGGACAATACTCACAACTATGATACATTAGGCTTCCTCCTGCTTCAAAAAACTCACAATACCTATCTCCAAACGAATCACGAAATATCTATCTGATTGTGCATCGGCAAACGAATTCTAGTTACTTTCACAAAGACGAAACATCCATTGAACTTAACCTCCCCGCACATTACTCAGAATTACAAACACGACCCCGCCCGGCGACTATTAAGCCCCCTTGGCACGTCAGCAATAAGAAAGGATCAGACAGCGTAACACAGGTAAGCCTCCATAACGCACACTTTTTGTGATTACACGCCCTTTCCATCAAGCCGATGAATACATTGAGGTAGGAAGCCGCGTGCATTGTGCTCGTCAGGAAGGCAACCTCCGTTGAGGTAGGCGACCGCCCCCCTTCCCCCGCTCCCCGCGTGCGCAGCCACGCCTTCATCTCGCGCCGCATGCAGCGCACGCCCGTCGCCACTCAGCCCCGCACGCGTGCCCCGCCTCGCCAACGAGCGCACGCCCGCCCCGCATGCCAGCGCACGCGCTTTTACAGGAAGGAAGCAGCATCGGCGGCCGCATCTCGCGCGCTTTACAGTTGTTGCAGGTGCCGTCGAAGTGCTAATTGTTTGATTGCATTCGCTGGGGTGGGGGGCGGTTTTTGTAACAAATGGTAGATTTAGAACAACCTGAGTTAAATTCCTTTATTAGAGATACAAAGTAGCACTGACACTACCACGATTTATCAATTAAATTTATCTATTATGTTTATTCTTTTCATCGATTTTGTAAGGGGAAAAGAAATAAATTGTAATACTGCAAGTATTTATTTGTTATTTTATTTTAATATTTATTCGCAAGCCTTTAGTCACCTTGTTTCTTTTGAAAAAAAAAACAATAAAATATTCACACAAAATATAAAATATCACGAATAACACGGCGTAACACTCAAGGAAATGCTTTATAAGTAGTAACTTCTTACAGTACAAATCAGTATATTTTTGTTCCTGGTTGGGATCTGTCACTCCTAACCCCCAACAGACCGGTTTGCAGGAGAATGGCCTGCGTGTTAGAATTTTCAAAGAAAATGAAGGCCAACTACAGGCAGTTGACACACATGGAAGGGATAGCGCCTACGGCCACGCGACTGTAAGCACAAGTTTTTCGTTCAATGTCAGACCGCTACGGTGTTCACCTGCGGGTCCACCAATGACAAATGGCCGTAATTAACGTCCGCTTCTTATGGCCGGGTGCAATTAGAGGCCCAACAACCCGCTCGCTCCGGCCAACGTTTTGGACGAAGTCGTGCAAAGCAAAACAAGACGCCCACGCGAAAGCGAAAGGAAGTGTCCCGTTGTGAAAAATTAGAAGGAAAACTAAAGAATCGAAGAGCTTTTTTTCTCTTTACATTCGTTTTTCAATGGTACGTTGGGGTGCAGTTCAGGAATTCTTCATTCATTTTCTCTGTGATTAAAAGTGAAAATGGAACCGAGAGGGAAAAGGAAAACTAAAAATTCTCGCAACGTTTCAGTTATTGGTCCAGAAATTCAATTCTACTAATTTCAATGAAAGCTTGTTTACTATCTTCTACTATGATACAAATAACAACACCAATTCCCTTTTCCAATGATGAGTCCAGTATTGTGGGTAAACGTTCCGATTAACGTTACTGAAACCATGCAGATTATCTTATTACCTTAGTATATCTAGCCAAGGGAAATGTATTGATCCATTTTGAAGTTCGATTAGCCAATTCACTCATTTTATACTTATAAATGAATATCCACTAAAATTATTATTATTAATTATTTTGCTCTATTATTTAATTATTAAATTATGTTCTATTATATCATTATTTACTATATTTAATTATAGAATAAATACAAACAGTATTTCTTAATAAGTTATAAATACTTGATTTTTTTCTAGAAGTTTTGAAAAAATGGGAAAAGAACTAGTATGAGATTAACACCGCCCCATAACAGACTGTCTAATAATATTCGTTCATCAAACTTTCAACTCTTTTCAAAGCAAAAAATATAAGCATGTCATATAATTTAAACATGTTACCATAGCTTTTCAATACTAACGAATTTAATTCAATATATAAATGCGTATCTATAAAAATATTGGCAATAAGTCAAAAAATAACAGTACAATTTGTATTCGGGAAAAATGAATTTTTTTATAAGACATCAAGTCGGCAGAGCACTATACATGTAGCCCCTGACCCCTTCTACCGAGAAAAAAATCCTTGGTGCGCCTCTGATTATAACAGATTACAACATCTGCTACAATCAAGTTCAATTATTTTAAAAGCAGATAGTAAGCGTTAGTCGCCGGAAATCGAAGCCATTGGATTCTTTTCTTGCTTTCTTCGCCCAGAAATGAAAAAGACAACATGCAGTTTTTGTGAGAGCTCATTCTGGAAATTTTCTCAGATAGACACGATGACGCTGAAACATAATGACTCTTGGCTCGAACGCTTCGCTTTAAGTCATATCGCTCAAGGCAATTAACTTTTCGATGCCAGTTAAATATCAATCGAACAGATCAATGTTATTCCCTAAGAGGTATATTGTCTTTAGGATAGAAAGACTATTAGATAAAGTTTATCTTATTTGTAAAGAGAAAAAAGAACACCTTATTAAAATTTGAAAATGTTTTGATGGTTTTAGAAAATAATAAATACAAATTGGTCTACTTTAAACTAAACATTTGATGTAAAATGAAAATATAGGTATTTATTGAATAAAAATATAATTCAATTAATTAATGCAATTGGTAAAAACAACGATACATAATTATTTGTTCCGAAATATGTTTACCATAGTATTCGGGTAAAACACTTTTGCATCGGCTCGTGTACGAATATTAATGAAAGATTTTTATATTTTGCCAGAAAACAAGATTATTCTCCATATGTATCGCATTAAATGAGGTATTACATACATAATGTAATGAGAGCTATCAGTGATATTACTTGCGCTAGATTAGTCAATGTTATGTGTGCCGTTTGCCGTGTGCCGTTTGCACTAAGTTGGGTATGTGCAAACTCTATATCCCAGAAGATAATTCTACATCAGTCGTGTCTGTGGTATTTTGAGATCAACTCCAGGCAACTGCCAGAGCTCTACCTTACACAACGCGTCATGGATCGCTTGGAGTTCTTCCTCAACCTGACACATCTCCCATCCTTACGGTCAGACAAAAACTTGATGCTCATTCTTCATATTCTCATATTCTATGATCTCAAAAGAGTTCGGCAGCATATGCATAGTGGATGGCAGTCCGGGGTCCGAAGTCCGAGCTGGGCTACACCGCCATCAGCGGAAAGAGAGATGGAGACAAACAGTACCGAAAAAAGACAAAACTGAAAGAGAAAGAGAGGTAAAGGGAGACTGACTAATTCACTGTGCACTGTGACAGCCAGACTCAGAGAGAGAGAGAGAGAGAGAGAGAGAGAGAGACAGACAGACAGACAGACAGACAGAGAAGACAGACAGAAGACAGACAGACAGAGACAGAGATGAAGAGAAAGAAAGAGAGCCAGAAACGGGCGGATCCAGCCGATCATTTTGGAGTGGAACGTTATAGATTTTTGTTGAATAATAAACATTTGTTAACATAAATTATTTTTGTAGTGCACATATGATAGCACACAATATTATTTTTTTAAATAATTACATAATTCTATCATAAATATATAAATCAATTTTGGCAAATAAGAAAAGGTAACAAACGGAAACTTAAGTCATTTGGGAAGGGGACATTCCCTGGATCCGCCACTTTCCTGAGAAACGCAGGAGGACATAGAGAGAGAAACAGGGAGGGAGAGAGAGAGAGAGAGAGAGAGAGAGAGAGAGAGAGAGAGAGAGAGAGAGAGAGAAAGTGATGGCTGCTAGGTCGTAGGGGCAACTGACCTGGACGACGCGGGGCAGGGAGTAGCGCTCGCAGAACTGGCGCGGCGGCAACGGGCGCGCTGGAGGCTCTAGACTGCTGCTGCTGCCGCGGCTGCTGCCTCCGCCGCCGCCGCCTCCGCCGCCCCCGGGCAAACCGCCACCGCCCCACCGCCGCCGCCGCGGGGGGGCCCCCGCAGCCGCCGCCGGCGCCGCTGCATCCAAGCGCCGACCTGCGCACGCGACAACGCCCGCGCCCGTCAGCCACGTCGACAGTCATCACGTTGGTCGCCACGCCGACTGCCACGACGGTGGTCACGTAGTCACTATGTCGACCGTGACGTCGACGGTCACGCCCACCCCCGGTTACAGTCCCGCTCCTCCACGCGCCATCAGATCTCAAAGCTCGAGGAGAACTCGCGTGTTAAGTCTTCCGCAACCAATGTTCACGTTTTTGTCTACGCATGTGCCTAAGCTACGTCCTTGGCTAAAATTTGATAGTCATTTCGGAATCTCCCGGAGGGCAAAATGCCACTAAGGAAATTCAAGGAATTTTGGCCTAAGGAAGATATCTAAAAGAGGATCATATCGTCGACAAACAAGGACGCATCGACTTGCAAACAGCGTAGACAAAAACATAAGTTTTGAATATCAATGAGATTTTCTGGCATGAAATTGCGTGATTGCATTAAATTTTGAAATGTAAATGGCTTAGGACGGTAATAGACCATTATTTTAGAACTACAAAAAAGTATTTATAACGTATAACTTTGCATTTATTAAAAGAATGTATTTGCAAAATGAGTCTGTAGCCTTGAAATGGTACAATGCGACCGAGAATTTGACTTTCATCACACAAAAACACCGGTAATTCGATGACATGCCCATACGCTCCTTCATCAACTTAGAGCAACCTTCCTTTCAATCTACCCCCCCTCAGAGTACTGGTATTTTTATGTCAATAATGTTTCAAAATAATTGTGATACACACAATGAAAGCAAAAAGTTAACTGTAGAACTTTTGAAACAAAAATAGTTCTTACCTCGTGCACGGATGTAACACTCTCTTCCATTGTGTCAGTAAAAAATGTCAAACGTCTGTAAATATGTTGCGTGATAACATTACCGAAAAATCTCATTTTATTTTGTCAATGACCTTTGTAGATTGTTCAACAAACTAATAATTCTTTAACCATTATCTTAATTTAACATTCATGTATCATTTAATTGTCAAGTCTCAAACAATCTTTGAATCTCTCACTGAAACATCGAAATTAAAATAAAGATAAAGCCAATAACCTAAAGTCTGGAATAAATGCTAAAAATATACTCATTACAAATTTATTTTGCTCAAAAAGAAACTATTTTCTGTTGTAAAACATTTTTCTCAATATGAAACGTTTCAGAATAAATGAATTTTGTAGAGCCTCTTTATATCGCAGACTCAACGGCACATTTAGACTTGTTGATGACAAAGTCAAATATAAATTACAAACGTTAGTCTCAAATCTAATCACTCATCTTTCATATTGTTCTATTTAGTATTACCCCCTCATTTAAATATTAATTTGCATACAATGTCAACTCTACACAACACAAAATATCTGTATTCTTTTTTATTCTTCTCACATACTTGTGCAGCAATATTATACTACGATTTATTTACTGCTGCCTCTGACAGGTCATCAGCTGTTACGGTGCCATCCAATCGGGAGCTTATACGTCACTTAAATGATGCAGTACGGTGGCGTTCAACCTTCCGATTGGATGACACCGTAACAGCTGATTTACGTCAGAGGTAGCTCTGAATAAATCTAAGTATACATCTTTATTATGTATGAATCTAGAAACAAAACCAGCAATCCAAAGTATATAAACTTCTTCTCTAGTGTTAAATATCGTTCATCTGCAGGATTTATTTTGCTTGGCGATTTGATCCTCGAAGTGGGCCAGCGAACGCAGGTGAGAGCATAGCAAACGCGCAAGTTCATAGCGGACGCCCCAGGGCTGAATACGACGACTGACGTGTGCGCTCGACATAACTGTGCCAATATGTGCAACAAACCCATTTGAGTAGGAGTAACAACGTTTCTTTCGCAAGATCGTTTGCAGATATAGTGTAAAAAAGGGCAAGAAAGGTTTTCGTATGTATTTTATATAAGAAGGACCAAAGAATAAAATTCGGAACGTAGTGGCAAACTAGTTTTTTATTGTTATGGAAATTGAATTTAAATGGAATTTTAATCGATAAGAGACTTAAAAAGTAATACTTTGTATTTAGTCTGAATATGTCTGTGCGAGTGAAGTCAGGTTAAACGAATTGCACGCATCAACTACAAACTCGCGTGAGTCATGCTTCTAAGAAGTTGCACAAGAGAAGTGAGAGCAAACTTGTACACGAAGTAATCGTACTGGCCGCAATTTCACTACTAGAACGAATTATTTTTTTCTACAGTTAAATGAATTGAATGGAGGTTATTAATAATTCTCCATGTAAATGGCACAAATGAACTCTAATTCTCATTTTGTAATAAAAACTGTATCACATTTGTCAAGCCGAACACTTCTATATTTCAAGCACATGCCTAAGGCAAACTGCGCTTTCTTTCTCTTCTGTAACCGTTCCATTATTCTGTACGGTGATTATCTGAACACGAAGTTAAAATTATTTATTTATGTAATACAAATTTGTTAATATTTCTAATTTCCATTACCTTCAGCGTCAGTATTGGTATTGATTTTCAATTAAATTATGTAAGTAGTGTATATTCCTAAGCAATTATATATTCAGTGCAATGCATATAAATTATTTGTGCAGTTTGAGTTACTGAGGAAAATAATTATGAAAACACAAAAACAATAAAAAAAGAATCATGCAAAAATTTGATTGGAAATATGTTTTGTAACATATAAATTATAATCAATAACTATTGAAATTCAATTGTTGATTTTTAAACTTCATAGCCGAATTGATGGATATGAAGTATTTTTCTCTAATTTGTATGGTATGTAAATTGATTTATTTGAAACAACTCATCATCTGTGCGATATTCTAAGAAATTGATAGGATCTCACTATTTTTGGTGAATTCAATATCCCAACATTATGAATAACAAAATGAAAAGCAATTACAAGTGGCACATTTTACATATTTCAGATCAAGGAAGGGATGTGCAAGACTATGTCACATATTGCCCAGAAAACATTAAAATGTATTAAAAATGAATAATATATCGCCTTTTAGACTAGAATATAACGGAAACACCACGTGGAGAGCAGAATCCCTCATGCAAACCCTAAGAACAACTGGTGTAGGAAATATGATAACCATACGAAGTCAACACTTGCACATTCGCAATTCTACTACCCCAAATTACCTACACACTCCGTATGGATACCCAATCAAATTGTAACAGTTGTAAAAAGTTTGAAAAAGGTCCAGGACTACAAATGAAAACGTCGCAACATTTGTAATGTAATCAAATATACAATGTCTGCATAAGAAGCTTTATAGTTGATATATGAAAAAAAACGACAAGAATTACACTTTAATAAATGATAAATGCAGGCTAACGCATTTGATAAAATACAGAAGAGACTTGGTATGGTTTGATCATTCCCTCTTAAAGAAAGAGGGAAGAGACCCAACATTTGTGAAACGAATACCGCTTGAGTGTATAAAAAGCTAGAATGTGACTGGAATGATATCATGAAATAAATATATACAAAGAAAGAAGGGACACAAGACATGCTTAAATATTATAAAATTGACCAAATTAATAATAAACGCAATGTGGGTAACACAAATGCTGATGTACAACGATTCAACTTTAATTGGCGATTCCATTGAATAAATAAAAGAGATCTTAAAAACACAGCAACGAGTTAAAATGGCGCTGAAGCTAAAAAATTTAAGGACAAATAATCAATAAATGTGGGCGTGGCAACAAGAATAAATGTATCAGTGAAGAACATGAAATATACCGTACTTTATATTTAATGAACCGTTCTTGGATTGCAGGCGCGCATTGATACAGGTATTGAAAATGTGTCCTCCAATATTGAATTTTATCACAATTTTAGTATGTTGCAGTGTCTTTTAAGCTTCACTCTAATGGACAGTATGGAAACTCCAACAAAGAGGATCCAGCTGCGAAATCTCAGCGGCAAAATCTTTTCCTCTGCAGGATCGTTGACTAGGAGGTTCCAGCGCTGGAGTTCCAACGGAGACAGATTTTCGACACTAGCTGCATAGTTCGGCTGAATCCAGCCGTAGTCTGGTTGAGAAATCTAGCGTCGGCTGCTCTGATCGGTGGTGTTTTCTCTGATTGAGAAATATAATTAATTCCAGGCAAATGATAGAGCAGTACCGTCATAAACGGGTCCTGAGGCGCACACAAGCTTTTCTTCCTCATCCTCACCCCCTCCTCTCCCCTTACAAACACCCTCTCTCTCTCTCTCTCTCTCTCTCTCTCTCTCTCTCTCTCTCTCTCTCCACACACACACACACACACACACACACACACACACACACACACACACACACACATACACAGACACTTCCAGCATCACACTACCACAAATATCGGGAGACCAATTGGAAGCTTAGAGCTTGGCACCAGCTAGGGCAGAACTACGCTGGGGGAGATACCTGGAATTTCATTGATTGATTCAGGTCACGCCAACTGATAAGGTAATTAGTCCCGTAAGTCTAGTGCATATTTCCTCAGGAGGTGGCGGTGATCTTTCCTCGCTGGATGGTGAGATCCGGCACCGACCTGCCTGCCGCCTAGAGGGGTTTTCCACAACCAAGTATCTCCTACCAGCGGAGCACCGCCCCAGCCAGGAAAAATTCTAATCTCCCGACCGGTCTATGTGACCTGGCATATGTGGTAGTGCATGTAAGGGCGGGGATAGGACAAGGAAGCGGAAGGTAAGATCGCGCGCGGTCCGTAGCCCGTTTGTTAGGGCACTGCTCCGGCATTCGCCTGGTGTTGATCGGAGAAACCACGGAAAACTACCGATCAGAGCAGCCGGCCGCTAGAATTCTCCTCCAGACAGCGACTGAACTCGACCTTACTATAAAGTTAGTGTCGAAAATCCCGCCATCTTGAGGACTCGAACCCTAGGACCTCCCAGTCAGTGTCATCAGTTGATGCCTTGAGCCACCTCCCGCGGTGTCAATATCATAACCCACTACATGGCAAAACCATCGTCCGGCGGTGTGTGAACGCACCTGTAGCGACAGCTTGCCGCGGGCAGCCCAGAGCCTTCACGCCGGCCAGGCAGGGGATGCGCGCGCAGCCACGGCGCCGCCCGGAGACCTCAAGCCCGCTGCGCTGCACTGCGCCTGACCTTCCCCGGGGCCGCGGCGGCGCCGGCGAGACCTGCAACGCATCGGAAATGCTCTTCGCAGCGGCTGCCAGCCAGCGCCTCGCCTCGCCTCTGCACTTACCTGCCCGTCCTTCCGAGAAGGAGACAGACCCCACGGGCCACGTTTACTTAAAAATAAAATGGCGAGAGTCGGGCAGATGATATGGATTTCTTGAAAGTCAGGCCATAAATTTAATTTTATTGTAAATTATGATGCAGTAAGAAGCCGTCGTGAATGGTCGAGTTGGCTAGCGCTGATACTGATTCAGGGTCTGTCTGAAGGGGTCACGGGGTCCAATACCGCCCTAGCATGAATGTTGGCTTCGTGTGTTGTTTTGCGGAGGGTTTCGCGTCCTGAGGCTCCCAGACATGGGGAGCCCGCAAGAATGCAATTGAAGTGTCCAGTGTATGGTCTATGGAACACCCCTTTTGGAAGAACGTAACTGACTTCGGCACGAATAAACTCTAGCAAGAAAAGATCTAATCACAAATAAAAAGAAGACCGAGGCCTACAAAAACGTCATGAACCACACGTTTTTAGCGTTAAACCGTTCACTAAACACGTCACAACATAATAATTCTTGTGTGATGAACATGCGATAAGAATAAAATTTTATCACATTTTAAAATATATAATCTATTTGCGCAATATGAGAGAGACCAAGACAGGAAATCAACACCGTATAAAACATTATTATAATTTTATTATTATCAGAATATTATGATGAATATTATTCAAAACTCGTTTTATGAAAAGAGAAATCCAAGCTTGAAGAATGAGGGGCGTAGGTAATATTGTCAGCAATAAAAAGCTTCACAAGAAAGACGTTTCATCACGATGAGAGCAATTTGGAACATGCTCACACATGTATAATCACACATGGTCCGTAAAAGGAATAAATGAAATATATATTACGCACAAACAATGCTAGAAGATAACACACCGTTCGTACGCGCAAAAAATGTAACTGTAGAAGGGTTTACTGGGAAGGATAAGGCGGAAACATTCTCCAGCTAACAGTGCGTAGAGGCACAGGCGCGGACCGTGGGAACGGCAGGATGCTCATTTGGAATTGCCATCTCTTTCTCTCTCACTCTCACTCTCTCTTTCTCTCTCTCACCTTCGCTCCTCGCTCTCACTCCTTTGGTTATAATATTTTAATCGTCTCAGAAATTTCCGCGGTTTTTCCTCCGGCCCACACCTGGCACCGAACTGGTTTTTGACGAGGGCCGAGGTGATCTTCATCGCGTGCCTTACATACACCGGCTTAGAACGAGCACGAATGTTTCTTCCAAGAGACCACCAATTTTTTTAATGCCTGTGAATTGCGGGAATTGTTAAAAGTTGTAGATGCTACACTCAATTGAAATTAATTGCGAGAAAATAATATTTTAGTTTAATATTTGGAAATTAAAAAATGTCCAATAGGCTTTAATATATATTTGTATTGGTGCTACACTTTAAATTTAATTTACTCTTTATTTTCTGAAATTAAATCCATAAGGTCAACATGAAACGGGAGCGAAAAACTGTACGCCATCGGTTACATTGAGATTCCTTCCGAACCTGTAATAATAAATATACAATAACACAATAGCAATAAACATAAACTAATAAATACTGATGCACAGTCATGGGAAATAAGATACAATGTCCAAATGTAGGAACTCTCGAAATGCATCGTCTGTTTACGGCAGTACTATCAACTTGAAGGAATGTCTGATATTAAAATACTACTCGTAATAGGAATAGTAAACTACTACTCGTAATGCAGTTAATAAGCGAGACACAGAAAATGGAAACATTAAGGACACACTCACATTCCCTACATATTTTAAGAAAAAAATATTACAGCTTCATTTTCTAAAGGAGAAGAAATACAGAAAAAGGTGAATAAAGAGAAGAAATTATAGTTAACCAGCAAGAAATGTACAACGTAACTTCAATATCTGGCAGAAGAAGAAGAATTTAGTCGTGATAATTCATTCTCTCATCAGATGAAGGCGAATGAATAAAATTTTCGATCTCAGCTGCAGATATCAAAGTTCCACTGAAGAGGTAAAAACAGAGCCGTGAGAAAATGAAAAATGTTGCAAACAAGGAAGATATTTCCAAGTCAGCCAGAACCGCAGCGAGAGCGAAGCAAACCTGCGAACCAGAACGATGTTCGCCCAGCCGAAGCACCGGCCAGAGCTCCCGAACTAGTAGCTTTAGCGCCCCACCGCCACCGTCGCCCTGCCAACTATACGCCACGCAGTGAATAAATAAAAATCGCCTCTGCCCGGCGGCGAAGAGGGGCTTGTGGCGGAGCGAGGCGGGACGGAGTGGAGCGGTGCAGAGTGGAGCGGGGCGGAATGGAGCGAGGTGGGTCAGAACGAGGATGGGTGGGACGAGGGAGGACGGGTCTAGTTGGGTCGAGACGAGGTGGAATAGGATAAGATGAACGAGACGAAGTGGAATGGAAAGAGGGGGGATGGTGAACGAGACGGGAGAGGAGGGGCGGGACTGAAAGAGGCGAGGAGAGAGGATCGGGGCGGGGCGGGATGGGGTGGGACGGGGTGGAGCGGGGCGGGACGGGGTGAAGCGGGGCGGGGCGGAACATGGTGGGACGGAATGAGGTGAGACGGGAGGAGATGGGACGAGACGAGGTGGAACTGAACGGGGGGGGCGCTGTGGGCGGCGCGAAGGCCGCGGAATGCAGCCGGGCGGGCGGGAGGCGGCGGCGGCGGCGAACCGGCCCGGGTTCAAGTCCGCGCGCACACCCACCCCTCTCCCCGCCGCCCCGCCGCGCCCCCCGGCCTGGCCACGCCGCCGCGCTTTCGCCGTCCTGCCGACCTGCGGGTGCAGCTGCTGTTGCCGCCGCCGGCGCCTTCACGTCCACCGCTATTGTCGCCGAACACGCACCGCGTTTCCGCTTTCACGTTCGGAGCTGTATGAAATTCGCGTAATGTTTTCGCAACATCCGAAACTGTTTGTCACTCCAGGCACATTTTAGATCTTTTAGACGACATATCCAGGATGTATGGTTAATTGTAAAAATGACAAAATAAATCGGAATTCCGATATCTCGAATGTGGAAGAGAAACCGGGATTAGGATCATTTCGAACAACATAACTAGGTTCGAGTTTCTACATTCCAAACGTATAAAAAGGGGCGCGAAGAAAATTGGAGAAATCGAAGTCCTGCTTCATTACGAATAAATTGATATTCTGTCCAAACTATTGGCTAAAACGGCGTCAGATAGCCAAGAAACGTCGCATCGTGTATACAGGAGTAATCCTGGAGTGACGGTGCTACTAGAACGGAGACAGTCAATTTCCATCCTCCATTGCAACTTCTCTCGCTGTGCACCGCCTCGTCACGTCCCGTCCCCTGCAGGCAGTGGCATCCATTCTGTCCTAACGCGCCGGGCGCTTTCGCAACCTGCGCCGCCGTTGCGAGCGCCCGCGCTTGCGCCTTCGCCTTCTCCGCCGCCGCCGCCGGTTCTTCACCTCCTCCGCCCGCCCGCGCGCCCGCTCGCCCTCTCGCCCGCCGGCTGGCTGCCTGCGCGCGGGCGATCGCTCGCCCAGGCCGCCGCCGCGCCCCGCCGGCCGCTTGGCCGAGGAGCAATGAGGCGTGGCGGGCGCTGCGGAGGCTGCAGAGGCGGCCGCGCCGCGCCGAGCCGCGCCGACGGCCGGCGACCCGCGCCCAGCCCCGCAGCGCAGCGCACGCTGCCCGCGAAAGCCGTTCTGCGCGGCCACACGCTCCCCGCACCACTCCCAACGCTCCGTTGATTGATGTTTCCGGGCACGACAATCGCTTTGATTATTAGCCCCGGCGCTGTAATGAGTGTCATCCCGAGAGGTGGCGGTGTTCCTTTCAAACTGAATGGTGAGATCCGGCGCCGAAGAGGGCGATTTCTCGCCTCCAGGTACCTCCCTTCAGAGGAGCACTAAGCTCCTGACTGGGATAATGTAGGGCATGTATGTATAACAGTGTGTGCAGAAGTCAAGGGACAATGACGAGAGCGGAAAGATTGCATGTGCTCCGTGTCTCGCTAGTTAGGATGTATACCGTACCCAACCTGCATTCGCTTGGTATTGAACGAAAAAAAAAAGAACACGGGGAAAGTGCCGATTTGAACAGCTTGCTGCTGCAATTCTCCTTCAGACCATGCTTGAATTCGATCCAGTCATTTAGCTAGAGCTGAAAATTCGCTATCGTCGGTACTCGAATACGACGATCTCTCAGTCTTCAAAACAGCAGAAACAACGATGTTGCCGCTGAGCTATTGCAGCCGGCGTAATGCACGAAAACTCTTCATATGACACAGTTCCCCATTCGAATCTTGGCCTGACATTCATCGAGCTTGCAGAATCTTCCAAAATAACGGAAGATGGATAATGGAGATTGCAGAGGTCACGTATCAGTCCATTGCCCTGAATGATTGATTTTTTCGTGTTTCCGGGGACGTCAACTGCTTTGGTCATTAGTCCCGTTAGTGTAGTGCATGTTTTTTCTCGGGAGATGGCGGTGATCTTCCCCCGCTGGATGGCGAGATCCGACGCCGACCTACCGTCGGCTGGCGGGGTTTCACCCTAACCAGGACTCTCCCACCAGCGGGGCACCGCCCCAGCCGGGACAAGCTCTAAGCTCCCGACCGGTGTCCCGGAATGTGGTAGTGTAGTGCATGTTAGTGTGTGTGTGTGTGTGTGTGTAAGGGGAGAGGATAGAACAAGGATGAGGAAGGAAAGATCGCGCGCGGTCCATGGCCCGTTTGGTAGGGTACTGCTCCGGCATTCGCCTAGTGCTGATCGTCATCGCCCTGAACATTTATAAGACTGGGTTGGAGAGAAAGAGTAGCGTGCGGTGCGTGGTCGTTAAGACAGAGACTGTTCCCAGGTCAGGAATTGATTGGAAGAAATGAAGTAAACGACCGGTGAGAGCAGCCGGCCTCCTAGATTTCCTATCCAAGCAGGGACGTCATCATATCAGTAATATCGAACAGGGAAATCCTATTTTTGAATCCCGACGATTGCACATTTTCTAGTTAGCTCTAGCTTTCTAGCCATTTCTAGTCTAAGTAATTGACTTAACGATGTCGAAAATGGTCTAGAAAGGTACATTTGTGGCCTCCTAAATGCGTACGCTCAGGCACCGATTGTGCTGCAGTACACCCTCCACTAGTGAAGAGTTTTCGAACATATGTCCATCCTCATCGAGAAATTGTGTAATACTGACAGAGATATATAACTAACGTATTGGTTGATTTAGGCGATTGAAGCAATTCAAAACACATCTACTACATTTTTTAACATGCGAATTTGGAAGGTTATGTTTACGTGGCGCTTGGAATGTCTAAATATTATTTTTCTATATTGTATGTGTAACAAATTTTATAGTGCATATAATTCCAAAGAAGTAACTTATATTGATATTAGAGAACGCTGAAAACCCACCTGAAGTTGAGATATATCTCGAAATATCTTCAATTACTTGCATCTCGTTAACTCTATTGATTGGCAGGCAGCATTGTTACTGAGATTCCTCACCGAAGAAAAGAATCATGAATTGATATTTGTTAAAATCTCTATTCAAAATCACTTCTAGTTCTGTTGATCTAGCTGTTATTTCTGATCCATTAAATGAAAGAAAGTACACAGATGATGATGATTGAAGGTGCACCTTGAACATGAAAAATGAAGGAACAAATTTCATGTCCATTTCAACTGTATGTATGGTAGTACTTAAGAAAAATATGGATTTACGGAAGTCTTGTTGACCGGAATTTCAGACGTTAGAATAGTAGTAATTGATTTTTTTTCAAAACATAATACAAGTTATCTAATGTATATAATTAGTCATGACGTTTGAAAAAGCATCTAAATAAAAAAAAATTAAACCATTAATTTCTTAACAACTCCCAAAGAAAGATGCAATGTCCAGCCTTATTGATTGACGTTCATTCGCATTCCTCAATCCTTACAAAAAAGTTTATATATTTTTTGTTTTTATTATATAATCTTCATCTTCGTTTTTTCATGTCATATTAATCATGTCAGAACATAGGCGGTTAATTGTTGTTACTTGATACTGATTTACAAAAATTAGTATCTCTACCATATTGAAAATATCAATATTTGGGATAAATATACGTCTATCTAAGTACTGATATCTTCATTCATGAATAGCAAGCAGTACAGCGGCGCATCATTGATAAATAAATGTACTACAATACCGGTACTTCACATGTATGTATAATATCACATGCTTTTAATGCTTTCATTCTTCTAAATATTATACTTAGGAAAACTCCACCTCATCATTTTAGACACATCATACTATTTTACTATTGTAAAAATATTGGCTGTGGTCATGGATATATGATAACTGCATGCAAAAATCACCAGATTTCAGTTTGTATAAATTTACAACTTGATAAAGAAATATCGTTTCTTAGTATGAATGTTAACATTGACTTAAATCATTTTTGTTTCAACGCTTTCAAATATATTTCAAATAATATGCTGCCTGAACCGAGAAATAAATTTATCAATTTTTCGTAGTAATAATGGTGCAAAAATCGGAAACAAAATACAAATATCCTAAACGGAAATACAAAGTATGTGTATCATTTGGTAAACAGAGTATTCTCTTTCTTGTTCTTGTGATATAGTTTTCTGAATTTTTCAGTGTTCTCATTTCAGAACACACTTATGATTTCTGGCCATGATAAATAAATTTAAATAAAATGAATAATAAATTTAATTATTTCATTGTACCGTACGAATTATTTCCTTCCACTCTTTCTTCTTCCGTCGTCCATTCCAAGCATTAGCTACTTTTTCGGAGATAGCGATCACTTCATGGTGTCCGGAAATTTTGTCTTTTAACTGCTTTTGCTTTTACGGTTTTTTTAATTTTTAAATTTTTTTTCCATTTCAATTTTTCCCCTTTGCCATTATTACTAAATTTCAGTTTCTCGATTACTTGGATTTTATTATTTAGCAACGTGTCTGCATCTTTGATAAATTCATTCAATTTTCTTTCAGTTAGTTTCTCTGTGACAATTCACTATTTTAATTCCTTTTTAAATACCTCTTTTTTGTGATTCATACATGGAAATGTTATTGCCAATCCTATAACAGAGTCAACCTTCCTATCTTACTTTCATATTTTCCTGAAAAGCCGGATTTCATTAGCTGTTGCAGAATGAAGGTTCGACCACTGTTGTTACGGACCCTAACTATATTATAGTAATTTACAAAATAAGTATCGTAAATCCTGATTTTACATGAGAATGGAGAATTATCAACAGAGGTCGCGAGGTCTCCGTTCGAGTTTGGTAACCAATCGAGTGAACCTCATTTTGAAAAATTCCAATGTATGAGTACTATAATTTTCGTTTGAATATGACTGTTTATCCTACAAAAGATGATAGACTTATATTGACAGTAGTTAATAGGAGCTCTAGGTTTATTAGAATACTTGTGCTCAACTTTTTGCTGTGGATCTAGCTAAAATAGACATTGTTTCATCGTCCGCTCCAGCAAGCGTGGAGTGTGAAGTTACAGTTAGAGAAGTGAAAAAAAGCAGAGAAGTGTTTTTAAGTGTAAAGTACAGCAAGTGCATACAAACAGCAAAATTGTGACGTGATTTCCCTAGTATTACTTCTTACGTAACTGAATAGTCGTTAATAGTGGGTAATGGATAATTGGCAAATTTTATTTTAATAATTCTTATTACGACACTGACATTAATTTCGTAAAGTTGGTCTTAACAAAATCAAAGTGGCAAATTTTGTTGTTAGTTTTTTTATGTTAAAAGTTGATGAATTGTATAATTAATAATTAACCATTGTTTTTGTACTTATTTGGAAATTTGATGTGTTCTAGAAGTTCCATGGTTGTTTAAAGAGTGTTGAATGTGTTGTCTTAATTCTGAAGTACTGGACTTCTATGGTAGTATGCGGAAGGTTTGGCGTTTGTTGAACTAATAACTTATGAAGACTATTAGAAGACTGCATAGTGAACGGAACAAAACAAAATTTTCAGATGGCAATATTTCTGTATGGAACCGAAATGAAATGGTGGGGAATGTCAGGTTGAGAGGTTTCTTTCCGGACCAAAACTCTTTCGAATAAAACATTTCGAGGTAGCCGACTGGGCGGTTTTTTACAGTGGAGTTTCGTTCCGTTAACGATCACTTTAACTTACATCGGACCACATCGCTGGTATTTAGGGTTTCTGGGCGCGACAACTACTTTGGTCATTAGCCCCGGGAGTGGAGCGTACGTTATACCCGTGTTACCCCCCACTGGAACGTGAGATCCAGTGCCGACCTACATGCCAGCTTCCAGGTTTTCATTATCTTCCCCCCAGCGGGACACCGCTTCAGCCTGGACAAGCTCTAAACGACCAACTGCTCTTTCCCACATATGTGGGAGTGTAATGCACGTACGTGTGCGAGTAAGAGGAACGGAGGGAATGAGGATGAGGAAGGAAAGATCGCGCGCAGTCCTTGGCCCATGCACTGCTCCGGCATTCGCCAGGTATTGATACGAGAACCCACGTAAAACTTAATGAACGAATTATTCTATTCAATTCAGTGATATCTTATTTTACGTTGCAAGCCTCAGGTCATTAGACTTGCTCTTCAGCCTGTCCTCGCAAATTTCGCTCCTTTCACCATGGTAGCAGCAAAGGAAAGTGGAGGCGATGAGGTGACTAGAATTTAGTTCAGAGGTTTCTGTTGAGCTTGATCTTTTAGATGCAGTAAATCTACTACATGGGACAGCTGGATTTACTTCCCCTCCGAAGGAAGACGTATGGATAATTTTTCGCCCTTAAAAAATCTACGGCTTCGGTCAGATTGGAACTTATTACAACAGTTACACTATGAAAACTCTCTGCCGTGTGAATTCAACTTTACCCTCCGAACAGTGCTGGAAAGTTTGGTCGTGGACTAAAGTTCTGAGGGACGTAACACTGTAGTGCTGCTGCTGCTGCTTCTGCTGCAGCGGCGGCGGCGGCGGCCGGTCGCCGGACGAGTGCCCGGCGGCCCTGGTGCAACAGCACCCCAGCGGAGGTCCTCGACCTTCTCGGCGCAGGAACTCCCCCGCGCCGCCTCCTCCTCCGCCGCCGATCGGCAGACCATTTTCCCCGATTCGCCCGTTCACCCGGTTTAATTACAATAGTGAACCGGTGCCCAGAACGTATCTCCTTAATCAATACACGCTCCAGTCGCATTATTTTTCGTACAAAATGTCCAAATGGTATTGTTTTCAGAAAAAAACTGACATTAAAACGTTGCTAAGAAACTTTTTGGATGCCAATACCTTGTCGTATTAAAGCTACGACGGCAAGTATGATAATGCAGTTGTATCGGTGGGAGTAAATACGATACTTTGCGGTTGCCACGCCGATAAAGTATTTTTATTTGGTTTAACATCCTATCAAGGTGAATGTACTCCATTCACGTACCCTTGACTTCCGCACATTCAAGGACCTCGTTACGGCGTCAAGACTATGACTCAAAGTCTCCTACATACTTGTCGCTCCCGTTTCCAGTTACATAAGATTAATTCAAATATAAACTTATCTCGCGAAATTTACCACATTTCATTTATGTATCATGCATTCACATGAGTTTTTGCTTAGCGAGAACTCAAACCGTTTGATCAAAGAGAGTAAAGCCTTTCGACACGATGGTAGCTACGCGGATCGGATCTTTGTGTGTGAGATCAATGATCAATAAAATAGCTAAGAATTACTCCAACAAATCCATACCTACCCATGTGGAATGAAAATTGCAACTAATAAAATTCTGACGTCCTATTTTGATAAAATGCGACAATGTTTGAAAGCAGCAGATGGCAAATCATGAAATCAAGGTATCTGAACAATTCTCTCACATACACGATTTGCATGAATTTTATTGTGATTTATCGTGTAAATTGTCCCTTCTTATTTTATATTGAGTACATTTCGAATTACATATTTAGGATAAAATATTTTTGACATTAGATCTCAGGAATATTGGGTTTGATTCCAAACTCTAGCAGGTGTGTGAACAAAAAGGAATGGTTCCCTGAACTATTTCAGGTGAATACGAATGCACGTTTAAATTAATATTTCCTATAACCAATCACAATACGTAGATTTATTGAACCCAAAAGAATGATATAGAAATGATATAAGCCTTTACAAGATTTTAGAGAAAGAGAATATTGAAATAAAATAGAAAATATTTATTTAAGAAACATAAATATTGCAGAAGTATGCTTTCCTAAAACTTTAAACGCATTTGAAAACAGAATTAACGTTAAACAAATATTTAGTTTCGACTTTGAATTTAAAAAATATCAATAATTCTTCAATATTTCACGAGTTCAATTAATGTAATGAAATATTCAAGACAAACACCGAACAAGACCTCAAATTAAATTTTCAGTTTTAGAAACATCCATCTGTAGCTATTCAAATTGGTGTATGAGGGCATGCCAAAATGACGTTCAGCAAGTTCTTGAAGAAAGCCCTATACTTTCACCTATAATGAACTCGCTACTTGAAACATTATAATTATTTTAATTTATTTTTTCTTGTTCGACCTAAGGTCTTTCGAGTGATTTCAATTTTACATGCTGATTTTTTTGGGATTTGGGCATTCCTTGACAAATTGAGGTTAAAATTCTCTGACTTATTTAAATATAAAGTTTCCTTTTGGATGTTAATAATTTTCAATCTTGATTTGGACGGATAAACTGTTAGTATTGGCCTGTCGAGCAATAAGAAGGGAAAAGGCAAAGATTCTACATGATAATATTAGTTTAGGGAAATCTTCGGGAAATTTGGATTTGATACGACTTCAGATGTTTGCGGTTCAGCCTAGATGGAATTTCAGAGCGGGGTGAGATAAGGGGACGGAAGAATAAAAATTATTTGTTTGTTTTTTGTATGTTCTATCACGGCATCGATTCGGAGTTCTCTGTGAATATGATGGTTTGGTATAAACCATGGAGCTTTTATTGACTTCCTAAGAACTTTAATTTGGACTATTTGAATTTTTTGAATGGTGGTAGAAACTGTGTCTCCATACACTGGGTAAGCATAAGTTAGTATCGGTAGAATAATATATTTATATAGTAGAATCTGGCATTTGGTATTAAGTGTTGAATGCTGATTTATGAACGGGTACAATTGTGATATTTTGACGTAGGATTTGTTGATGGTTGCGTGAAGATGGGGTTTCCAAGAAAGTTTCTTGTCTAACAATACTCCGAGGTACTTTATTGGTTCACTTTTCCAAGGTATTTCATTGTCATCTATTTTCAGATAGGGAGGCTTTCGGGTCTTCTAAGAGTCTGGCATTTTTGCGGATTGATAGCAACTCGCCATTTTTGTCCATGGCGTTAGGATGTTAAGATCATTCTGGACTTTATTGTATGCCAAGTTAATATCTGTACTTGTTTTAACGCCACTTGATGCTTTGTTGGTAATTCGGTCATCTCTAAAAATTCTAAATCCTGAAATGTGAAATTTTTCTTCTGGAATCAGGTGGGTTTCGGTTACACAAGCAATTTCGTGTTTCTTTAAAAATATATGATACGAACGTATTTTATGAAATACTACAAGAACAGGTACATACGTATAAAAATGATCACTTAATTATAGCGGGGGATATGAATGCTAGAGTAGCTAAACAACCAATTCCAGACATTGTATGGTGCTATGGGGAAGAATGTATCAACAGAAATAGAGAAGAATTGTGAGAATTTACCACCTACAACTATCTCAAAATTACCAACACGTTCTTTTAAAAAAAAAAAGACATACGTAAGTACACCTGGAGCGTAAGAGGTAGCAGATCAATTATTATGTTATAGTGAACAGAAAAATAGCGTTTCTAATACCTGATACGAGAGTCTTCTGTCGGAGTGATGTACATTCAGATCACTTTTTAGTAATATCAACAATATCCATATTAGCTAAATGGAGGAAAAAACTAATAAATAAAACACTGTCCAAAAATGAAGAAATATTTAAAATCCACTTATTAATCGAAGACAGTAGAAAGAATTTATATCATAAACGATTAAAGGTGTATACAAGTCAGAGCCCGACATAAGTTGATGTAGATGAAGAATGGAATAATGTGAGAAGTATAATAAAGAAGCAGCTAATGATGTCTTGGGTACAAACAGTAAAAATAAAAGAAGGAAAGGATTGAAAATATAGACACCAGAAATCGCCCAAGCCATTAATGATAAGAAACACGCTTACAATAAAAGTTGCAATGTAATATAGAAGAAACCAGGGGGGCATATAAACAAATTAGGAACTACGCCAAGGTGCTTATAAGAAAAGCCCATCAAGAATCATGGGAACGATTTGTTAGTAATATTGAGAACGATGTGCACGGACGACAAACCTTAGCTTACAGAGTAATGAGGCATCTAAACAGCGGCACAAAGGATACTTCAGAGCTTAACATAATCAAAGAGAAACAGTGGCTGGATCACAATAAACGGTACGACTCGAATGTGGAAGAGACAGAAAGAAATGACTATGAAATCTATAAAGTAGATCCATTGACAATGAATGAATTAGTTGACTCATTAAAGAAGCTAAAAAATCGAAAAGCGCTCGGTCTTAATGGAATTAATCTGGAGTTAATTAAATATGCTGATACCTCATTAAAAATAGATTTCTTAATTTACTGAATACTTGTTGGGAGACTTGTACTATTACAGAAGAATGGACAAAAGCAAAGGTAATATCACTATTCAAAAAAGGAAATAGAAGTAAACAAGAGAACTATAGAGAAATTACCTTTTTTAATTCGTCATACAAGCTAATTACTAAAATTATTAACAGCAGATTTACAACTCTTCTAGACAATCTATTGTTAGAAGAACAAAGTGGATTTAGACAGGGAAGATCGTGTAACGATGATGTATTCTCCATTAACTTGCGTATACATAAGAAGGTAGAATTTAATCAGGAAACACATATCACTTTCATAGATTATGAGAAAGCATTCGACATGGTGCATCGATACACGATATGGAAGATAATGAATAAAAGATGCATTCCACTCCGTTTAATTGAAGTAATCAAATCCCTAAACCACAGAACTATAAATGTGTTGGATTTAAATGGAAAATGATACGAGGAATTTAAAATTAATCGAGGTGTTTGGACAAGATTGTAGCCTATCACCAATTTTATTTATTATATGTAGATGATGTTCTGAGAGAATGGAAACAGTATATTACAGATGGCATCGAAATAAACTCCAAAACCACTCTAAATGCACTTTATTTCACACGATTAGATAATTATCCAAGAGAGTGAGGTTCAGTTACAGAGGGCTCTCTATAAATTGAATAACAAATGTGAACGATATAACTTGAGAATCTCAACTCAGAAAACCAAAGTAATGGCATTTAGAGGCAAACATCCTATACAAAGTAAAATAATAATAATAATAATAATAATAATAATAATAATAATAATAATAATAATAAATAATAGAATTATAAAACAAGTTCGCAATTTTAGATATTTATGATGTGATATTACTTTTAAATTCAATAATAATACTTCAATAAAAAACCAAAAATTCAAAAACAACAGTGGTACAATAATAAAATACCTGAGAAAGAAAACAAGGAAACACAACTTAAATTTTATAAAACAATCCCCATACTTATTTATGGATGCGAGCCATGGACCATGAAAAAGAAAGATTTTGCCAGAATTCAGACGTCTGAGATGAGATTCTTGAGACAAGTAAAAGGTTGCACTTTATTAGACAAAATAAAAAGTGACATAATCAGACAAGAATTAGAAGTACTTCCATTAATAAAGTACAAGAATACAGGACCCGATGGTCCCAACATCTACACAGAATAAATAGTGACAGCATCCCAAAACAAATATATCACTACAGACCTCATGATACAAGGGATGTCGGCCGTTCAAGATTGAGATGGCATGCTGAAGACGGAACAGGAGTCTCTCTCTTCATTTTCATGGCGTTTCAGTCCATTGGCATTCCAGTTTAAAAAATTAATATCAGTAATTTTATTTGCCATAGTTCAAATTCGTCAGAACATACTTTACTGTATTTTCCATTATGAAAGTGAGCGCTAATATGACTTGTGACACGATATTTGAAATTAGATTAGATTGATCCTGTTTAAATAATGATGAATATGACCTCGGTTGGCCATTAAGGTTTTGACTACGATTAAGGTTATGATTTGGTGGTATCTCTCTTCATTTTCATGGCGTTTCAGTCCATTGGCATTCCAGTTTAAAAAATTAATATCAGTAATTTTATTTGCCATAGTTCAAATTCGTCAGAACATACTTTACTGTATTTTCCATTATGAAAGTGAGCGCTAATATGACTTGTGACACGATATTTGAAATTAGATTAGATTGATCCTGTTTAAATAATGATGAATATGACCTCGGTTGGCCATTAAGGTTTTGACTACGATTAAGGTTATGATTTGGTGGTATTGGTCTATCGGTGCATTCTTTGCGTAAGTATTGGTTTGGTGGGACATGGTAGAAGATGGGTTTGTTTTTTGACTTTGTTCATTGAATCTGCTGTCTTTTTATATATACTGCAGTCTTTGTAGTTAGTGGTATGTTTGTCACCACAATTCACGCATTTAGAAGAGGCAGGTTTAGTTTTGGTACACTCTGAGTAGTGATGATGATCGGTACGTTTGACACATCTAGGCTGAAGTCCACAATTTGCCTGAGAATGCCCAAATCTCTGACATCGTTTACACTGGATTATACCAGACTGAATTCTTTTCTGAATTCTTACAACACTGTACAAAAAACGGTCAAGTTTGAAAATGCCTTTACTTTGATATGTATTTTCCAAATCAATTGCATACACTGGTATGGGGCATTTTTCTTTACTACAGTCTCGCTACTTTAATTATAGGTCATTTTAGTACTGTCAGTTCCTGAAATATTTCACTTTCCGTATACGTGATTGGACTGTCCTTTATTACTATGGCTAACGTTTTTACAGAAGGATCTTTAAAAGAATGGAACTGAATTTTCTCAGTTTCACAATTTTTTTAAAACTCCTATAATCACTTGTGGAAGTAAATATAATTTTAACAGAGTCTTTCTCCGGTTTGGTTATGATATCGTCCTTTAGTTCTTTTTAATATAATCTAACAAAAGTAGAAAGTTAGATGCATTATGCACTATAATTGGGGGTATTTTGATAAATTGGATCGTTCACAGGTTCTTCATCTGTTTCCATTGTCTCGAGTAATTTATATCTACTTGAAATAGGAATATTGTACCTGGGCATTTCCTCTTCTGGCGAGAGTGACCTCTTTCGTTTGTGCTCATTACCATGTTGCGGCATACCTTGGTAACTGGGGTTGTTGCGGATGTGATTGCTGTTGCGGTTGTGGAAGTACATGATATCGAGAAAGAAGTTGAGAGAGATGCATTTCAACCATTTTCTGCAGATGTTGGAGATGTAGTTCCTGTTGAAGATATTCAGGTTGTCGTATTGTTGCTTGATCTGGGATGCTTTGCATTAGGTGGACGTTGAACGTCTTTCCACTACCATCGTTATAAGTGGTGTCTATTGCGCTTCGAATTAGTTGCCCCGTAGTGGAGCAACTACCTGTGCCATTAACTAGAGTAATTTGATTATTTGACTTTTCAAAGACTAAAATAATACACATTTACAAAAGTGGCACTATTCACACAGCTCACACGAACGGCACTAGTATTGCGCGTTATCGCACTGATCGCTGAGGGTTGACCACTGCCAGAAAGCGATAAGATTGCATGGACATGAAGGACATGAAGCGTTCGCCTCGGCGGCTCGAACCGGACTCGAAATTTTAATTAAAACTACACGAACAAATCAAGGAATTTTTTCAAAGGGCAAGCAACGATCCAATCATCCATTAACTGTCTCCTTCCGATTCTGAGATCAGAGTGTCGATTTCCCAATTCTGACTTCGATCGCGCATACAGACTTGTCTGAATATTCCCCTACTGGAAACTTTCATTAATTAATAAGAAGTTATTGAGACGAAACAAATTATCTTCAATTACCTTGCAGTAATATGATTGCAATAAATAATCTTCAAGCAGAGTTAAGAATGATGATCAAGAAGATGAGAAAATCTTAAGAACAAGATGATTTATAGTACGGAGGTTGAAGAAGTGATGTAACAATGGATAATCAGCAATTCATACGTCTGAAAGCAAACGAATGGGTCGCTACCAAGTTTCGTTCTCGTGACGTTAATTTATTTATACGCGTGAGAGCATATGTATGTGTGTATGAGAATATTTTAGTATGAGTGTGCTCCATGCAGGTGTGTACGCGAGAGTCTGTTTAAATGAGTATGCACAACCACTTCTTCGACAGTGTTATGAATAAGCAGTTTCATCATATCGTCGCTAGGCATTTTTCTTTATCACTTCCAAATCTGCCTTCCTTCTTCCTGTTTCCAACATTTCCTTGTTTCTCGGAGCCTCTGAATAATTAATTCCCATGGTTCTGTCTGTACTGTGTCAGAACTCTCAGCTGAGATTCTAATCATTTCTGTTCACGATGTTCACTATATTTTTCATGTTCCTTGTTACTCAGGCACGTGTCATTCATCAAGAATACTTTATTACGTAAAACGTGCCTAAACCTTGCACAAGCGTATGTGCTCTCGCGTAAATACGGGCGTATACGTAACAACAACAACAACAACAATAATAATAATAATAATAATAATAATATGTGTTCTAAAACTAAAAAAAAAAAAAAAAAAAATTAAAAAAAAAAAGGGTTTTTTTCACTAACATTTGCCCAATAATAATAATAATAACAACAACAACAATTATCATCCACCTACCAACACACTAGATAACTTCCGTATTATGAGTTCAGCTTTAATCAATTGGTGCAACTGAGAAAGTGACAATTCCCGAAATCGCGTATTCATACCCTTCAGAAACGCCTTGGAAAGAATTGTCAACAAATACCAGTTGCTTACAAAAGAATCAGCGTAGTCGCGCAAATTCGTCACAAAATTTGGCACACCAACCGAAATAATTTCTTCAAATATACTTTCCCATGCTCCATTCTGGGTCCTCGAGGAATTTTGAATTTGCCTTCCATTGTTCAAACATTTTTGCACCTCCCTGCACAAAAGACTCCAAAGTGTACATGTCAACGATACACCTGTAATGGATAAAAGAATGAAGCAATTCCTACAAGGCCTTATTGAGGGAAGGAAGAAAATGAAACTCTAAGCACGTACTGATGGCGAGCCGCGTGCGGCGACGGTGTCCTCCGGAGGAGGGACTCTTTGGGCGAGGGCCTTGGTTGGCGAAGCAGGTCGGGGCGTGAGGCCGCGTCGCTCAGCTAGCGAACGTTATAAATGGAGAGAGGGAAGATGAAACAAAGGGCAATGAATGACCACGAAGCAAAAGTGGGAAAGGGAAGAAGAGAGGGGAAAAAGAAAGGGGGAGAGAGAGGGAGAGATTAGGGAAAAGAGATGACAGAAGAGAGGTAGACAAGGGAGGAGGGAGATTGTCTGCCGAGAGAATCAAGGATAAAAAGAGAATCGGAATAAGAATAGGAATGAAAAGTATTAAGTGAAAATATATATAAAGAAGTATAGAAAATGTACTGGCTTGTTCTACAAAGTGCAATATTATATCGGAGGGAAAAATATAATCCGTAAATCACATGCCAAAGAAAATCAACATATTATGTCAAATGAAAATTAATCGATAAAAAGTATAACAAAAGCACACAAAAATATAGAAACATAATGAGAGAGAAATAAATGTCAATTGAGTGTAGAAAACCAGTGCGAACAATAAGGGGGGGTGGCCGAGAGTAGAGTCGTAGCGATCTCGGACCGAAGGGTCGCGGGTTCGAGTCCCGCCTCGTGGATGGTTGTATTTGTGTCCGCCATTTCACCCCTAATTATCACCATATCATTTCATCTTCAAGGTTACCATAACGTTAACTCCAAGTGTGGTCGCTAATGACCTAGATGTTCATGCGACCTTAAATAAAAAAAATTAAAAAAGAGGGTGGAGAGAAAAGAAGAAAAAGGAACCAATGAATTTGAGGTATATACATACATAGTTACACAGTTGACGGTAAAGTAAGTGTGAGAGAAGAGTGAGTGTGTGTATTTATTGATTTGGGGTGCGGGTAACTATTTAGATTAGTCCCGGATGTATATTAAGGGGGTAGCGATGTTCTTCCCCGCTTGAACGCGAGATCCGGTGACGTCCTATGCATTAGCTTGCGGGGCTTCCCCGGCGAGGCATATCCACAAGCGGGGGAACCACACCAGCCGGGGCAAGTACTGAACGTTTGATCTGTCTTCGACATACGTGGTCATGAACTATTAGTAAATGTATGTGTGTTTGTGTGTGTGTGAGTGTGTGAGGGAAGAGGGTGAGACGATGGTGAAGGGAAGATCACACACGGTCGGCAGGTCGATTGTAAGAGTATTGCTAATGGATTCGCTTGGCATTTACTGGAGAAACATAGGAAAACAGTCCATCAGCGCAGCAAGCCACAAGATTTCTCCTCCAGACTCTGGCTGAATTTGACTCAGCTACGTAGGTACTAGTGGCGGCCGGGGGGTTGCGAATTAGGAAGGGCGGCATGGATATCCAAAATATTACTTACATTCTATCTCTTCAGAATATTTCTTGAACGAGGAAAACAATAACATGTAGTGTACAACCGATTTGCATGTTTCGGGATTATAATCCTGGTCTGAGACAACTTTTACGTTAATAATGGAATATACAATTGTGGTAAAGCATAAATAAGAGATTTTTTTTAAAAAAAATCAACAAACAAGACAGCGAAATGAGATGAAAGGGTCGATATTCTTAGCGTAGTTAATTACTGCGGACTCTGTCGAACAAAACTTAACACCTGTACGCTACCCCTAACCAGCTCCCAGTACCCCCACTCTTCCTCAAGCTTCCATTGCCTCCCATGCACCCGCTACGGACGGACTCGCGAGTGTCCGCGACAAACATTTATCTTTCTCTTAATCGGACACTTAAAACTATATTCGTCCTCAAATGCCTCTAAGGAGCAGCTGCCAATGGTAGGTACTATTGATAAATTCAGCACCGGAGAGTCTCGAATCCCCGGGTCTCTCGGCCAATGATACTGCAGAGTGTGTATATTGCAACTGAAAGACAAATGTGAGAGAAAAGAAGTTAACGCGAAGAATGTGCGTGAGGAAGAAATACAATTGATTGATTGATGATTGCGGGCGTGTCAGCTGCTAAGGGCGTTAGTGCTGTAAGTGTAGTGCATGTTTATCTCGAGAGGTGGCAATGATCTTCCGACGCTGAATGGTGAGATCGGGTGCAGACCTACCTGGCAGGTAGCGTGATTTTCCCCAAACATGTATTTCTCACAAGCAGGGCACTGCCCCAGCCGAAACAAGCACTAAGCTCCCGACCGGTCCGCCGGCATACGAGGTACTGTAGTGCATGTAAGTGTGTATAAATAATGTAGTGTAGTATATGTATGTAAATAAGGGATGAAGAAAGAGCCAGGAAGAGGAAGGAAAGATCGCGTGCGGTCCGCGGCCCGTTTGTTAGAGTACTGCTCCGACATTTACATGATGTGGATCGGAGACCAACCGATCAGAGCAGCCAGCCGCAAGAATTCTCTTCCAGATGGCGACTGAATTCGACCTAGCTATGTTGCTAGTATCGAAAATCCAACCGCCGTCGAGACTCGAACCCCAAGATCTTCCGGTCAGAGAGACACTGCAGTAACAACAGTTGATGCCCTGAGCCACTTCCCCCGGCGAAGAAAAAAAGAGATGAGAGTGGGGCCCAACTAAAGAAACGGGAGAAAAAAGGGGGGAGTCACGGCGCGTGGAGCGACGCCGCGTGCGACACGCGTGTCGGCACGCGTACGCGAGCGCGTGGCGCGCGGCGCGGCAGGCGCCGTTGCTGCCGCCCTTGGGGCTCACCCCGGGCGGGCACGCAAGCTAGGGATGCGACATCGCCGACAAAACATCCATGTTTCTAACCACCGATGTTCAAAATTAAATCATCAATGTTAATAAAACATCGATGTTTCTAACCACCGATGTTCAAAATTAAATCATCAATGTTAATAAAACATCGATGTTTCTAACCACCGATGTTCAAAATTAAATCATCAATGTTAATAAAACATCGATGTTTCTAACAACCGATGTTCAAAATTAAATCATCAATGTTAATAAAACATCGATGTTTCTAACCACCGATGTTCAAAATTAAATCATCAATGTTAATAAAACATCGATGTTTCTAACCACCGAAGTACAAAATTAAATCATCAATGTTAATAAAACATCGATGTTTCTAAACACCGATGTTCAAAATTAAATCATCAATGTTAATAAAACATCGATGTTTCTAAACACCGATGTTCAAAATTAAATCATCAATGTTAATAAAACATCGATGTTTCTAACCACCGATGTTCTAAATTAAATCATCAATGTTTATAAAAATTGGTCTTAAAACCACAGTTATTCTTAAACAACGATGGTTTTTAAAACTCCATTAATGACCAATAATGTTCAGGCGGGAGTGGGATTTAATTTGACGGCGGTTGAGTTTATTGAGACTTAATTGACAAAAAACAGCCAAAATATGGCCAGGACATTAACAAAAATGTTATTATGCGCTATGGATAATTAAAAAATTATGTGAACTTCATTTACCCACGAAATTTCAATTTTAACTATTTTTCATCTTTGGTCTGTAGAATGTTTAATATATGAATACCTGTATATTACAAGAGGTTTTTACTATGATGATTCTTTTCTCATTCAAAAATAAAATATCGACAACGTGAAAATATCGAGGTAAAATCATCGGCTTCAATAAATCGATGTTAAATAAATTGATAATTTTATGAAAATCATCGTTTCGAAAACCTCGACATCGATCGCATCCCTAACGCAAGCTGTCCATCGCGGTAAGAGGGCATTTGGAGGAGAGGGGGTGACAGCTAAAGCAGATTCATAACCGGAACACATGTGGGATGTGCATGTTTCGTTGGCGACGATTTACAATTACGTACGTGTGAAGGTGGTTGGGTTACGTTAACATAGAAAAAAGTCGCCACTTTGATAGAGCCAACGTGACTCGGATCTCTCAAGCATTTCCAAGACGACAACGATGTTAATGCTTTCAGTATTAACACTAGAAATACCAAGGGGGGCTCGAGGATCCCGCGACCTTGATATTGCTTTCAAATTACTTTATTAATCTGCTCTGTATTGTTGAGAATTAATGTAATTGTTGAGACAGTTTAATTATTCGTTTTCCATAACAGTGTCTGATGATTTGTGCTTATTTTTTTATCAGCGTTTTTCTCGTGCGAGTTCGACGAGACCCTGACTATTAGGTAGAATACACAGACTGTTGCGGTTTTAGTTCTCGAGTTCTTTTTCCCTTTTCATCTTTATGAAAACTTTTTATTCTTTGCGTTGGTAATGCTGTCAACATTTTTACTTCTGTAATCGCCTTTGAACCGAACTGGCGGTAAGAGCGAGAAAACGGATCTCTTTGAAAAAAAAATTCTAAGTGTTCATTAAATATATGTTCGGAGGCTCGATGAACTCCCCCTTGGCAATATACGTTACTACTAATACGCTGGTATTGCTAGGGTTAACAGAAAAAACCTTTGGGTCCAGCCAACGCGACATTTCCAACGCAGTTAATACCAACGTACAGTAACGTTGGATTTGTGTTACTTCCCTCGGCTAACTTCTACTAAAATATTTCTTTTTAATAAAATTCGCGCATTTGACATGTGCTCCGTTCATTCATATTCTTTAGCTGTTGGAAGTGCTCATGGGAACGCGTGACCTCCTCGCCCCGCGTGTGGATGAATGTGTGGGAATTGTGTGAGTGTGCGGCGCAGGGCGGCTCCCCAGTACGCACGCGAAAACTTCACTCGCGTTCGGCATTCTACAAATTTAATGTGACCCGAATATTTAAAGATGATCCATTGTATACGACAGAATTTGCGAATGGAATGTTGATCTTACATTACCTTACCGATTCTACAGGATGGAAGAATATGGCTTACGTGTATACCTTACAATGCAGCATATCAAATGAAAGTATAAGGAAATGGATGAAATACAACAAAAAGTAGGTGTTGTTTTACAATGAAATGCGTTTATATCGGCATGAATTTGAATTCATAGGAATTTCTTGATTATTCATAATGTATAAATCTTATAGTAACTGCTAACAACGGAGTAACTTGAAATTCATTTCCAATTTCAATGCTTCGGGAAATTACAACTAATATCTCAATAAAGCACTTCTATTATTCTTTGTAATGTGATATTTAATAGAGAATTTCTCATTACTGTTGTAATGGAGAGCCAAATGCCATCAAGGTGGGCCTTGGCTGAAGAGAATCATTCTTCTGAGGCTATGAATGAGGAGGGTACCCGTTACAAAACGTATCGTCAAACATAGCGGTGTGTTGATTGGTTTCACGATATTCTATGAATATTTTCATTTTCGTCACGGGCTAAGTGGTGTTTGTTCCTTCCAAGATATTTTTCTTCTTTTATTTTCTTTTACATGTAATGCAGTTCTCCAACAACGAGTACGTTGCAACACATTCCATGCGCCATTCACTACAAAATTAAAAGATTCAGGGCGTTTTAATAGTGATAATGTTCTTTCAGGGGGAAGTTGGAAGATAATTATAATTTACGCTGCAAAAGTGTGAACAAAAGTACTCGAAAAGAATATTCAGGTGAAATTTTGTGTAGATTTTTAAAAATCTGATGAAACATTAACAGTGTTAAATTCACTTGAATTCTCACCCAAATTATATTATTATTTTTCACGTAATACACATGCCTCCTAGTTCACGACTCTGCAAGCAATAATTAAACAGATCTTTACATTTTAAACATTTTACAACACACATTTTAGAATAGTAGTTTGTGAATAATTATTTTGTAGTGAAGTAGTTTTTTTACTGAGTTTTTACAACAGAGACGGAAAATGGCTGAGCCGGGGTTGATCAGCCAAACTCGAAAAAGTCTCTTCTGCGTCGAAGTGCATTCATTTTCTTGCGCTTGTGCTTTTATCTCTTAGTTAAATGTTCTGAGTTTGCATTTTACTTCTTAATGGAGCAACTCTCTTCGTGAGAATGTTAGCAAACTGAAACAAAAAAGTGGGTGAAGTTGCTCATGGAGTTACTAATGAAATAGTGGTTGCAGTAGTTGCAACAGACGTTTCAGTTCCCAGCTTTAGTAACGTTTTGTTTCATTTACATAGAATTTGTGTAGTGTATTGTTTTATGGCCTAATCCGAGATATTTCTGAGCCTAGTCTGTAAATCGTAAACCTTTTCATACTACAAGTGGCCCTCGAAATCAAACATCAGAGATGAGCACACACAAATGTTATTTCTGTATCTCATTCATAAACGAAAGTTTATTTAAAAAACAACAGCATATCTTTCAGAAAAATTAATTTATGATCGTTATGTTACAGAAAATGCAACTACAACCTTAACGAAGAAGGGGCAACCAGTACTCCGTATATGTGCTGCAGGTTGCAGCTTCATAATACCCTTGAGTCGTGACCAGGGAGTTTGTTATCGCATTCCGCAATTTTTAGCTTTAGGAAGTTTTTGGGAGGTCCATGCCTATTCCCCAAAACAATACAAATACAAATTAAGCTTAAAGAGTAATATTCAAGTTTTTCCTGATTAAGCCACGCACTTGTTGGACGCAATGTAGTCAGCATTCAATGCATTATCTTTTTGTTGTTTTCAAGGCCTCATTATTAGCAAGTGAGACGCTTCTCTTTATGCAAGTTTTCTCATTTATCCGAGATTTATATAAACATGTCCACATCAAACGCTCTTTAAGATTGGTTTTGAAGAATCAGCTTCATTAATCAACATTTCACAAATTCTTTTAAACAGATTAGAGTTAAGCGATCCCGTTTTGCTTTGAACTAGGAAGAGAAGTAGAAAAATTAAATTATTGCAAATTAGAATAATCTATCAGTATTTTTTATAATTACGCAATTATTTAAGAACTTTTCTCCCGCGATTTCTGACACTTTTTTCAGAAAAGGATGTGATTTCTGAATATAAGTTACTATTGTCCTTTAGAAAGTAAAAGTATGAATTAGTTTAACATTTTTAAGTGACTAAATAAACGCCACCTATCCACTTCATCCATCTTTCATCATAATTTCTTAGAAACACCGAGTATTTGTACAGAATGGCCAACGTCCCCAGGTTTTGTCACAATCAGAAGTGCCAAGTATCGTAGCAAAATGAGATTAGGTTCGACATCATACCATTCGAAACGATTCTTTTTGGGGAGGAGAACTTTTGGCCATCCAAGCCGTCAGAGCAGCCGGTGCTACAATTCTTCTCCAGACAGTGGTCGAATTCGACCAAGCTATGTAGCTAATGCTAAAAGTTCGCTTCCAGCGGGACTCGAACGCTAACACCTAGCGATCAGCATCGCAGCAGCGGCAACGGAAATGCCGCCACGGCCGCTTGTATGAATCCTCCACTGAACCGCCTTTTTACGGAGCGATCGACGTGTGCCTCTTCCCCACGCCAAACTCCGCAGCGCCTGGATACTCCGAGTCGCCCACGCGCCGTCGGGGCACGCAGGAGCAAGGCGGAACACAGAGGGGCGCGGGGGAACGGGGACGGAGGGACGGGGGGCACGGAGGGGCACGAGGGGCACGGAGGGGCACGGAGGGGCACGGAGGGGCACGGAGGGGCACGGAGGGCACGGAGGGGC
This sequence comes from Teleogryllus oceanicus, assembly GCA_964035755.1. Taxonomy (NCBI): domain Eukaryota; kingdom Metazoa; phylum Arthropoda; class Insecta; order Orthoptera; family Gryllidae; genus Teleogryllus; species Teleogryllus oceanicus. Next base: position 41,380,661 of record CAXIVR010000007.1, on the reverse strand, counting down.
ACGAGGGCACGGAGGGTACGGCGGGGCACCCGAGGCGCGGCGTAGCGCAGCGTGGCGTGGCGTGGCGGGCGCTCGGTACCGCGATCGTGCGGTTGGTTCCGCGTGTAACCTTAGCCTTCCTTCCCGGGCGGGCAGGCGCGCGCCGCACCGCGCCGCGCCGGAGACGACGAAGGTGCGCGGCGCGGCGGCGGGACGCGTCGTGCGGAGAGAGCGTGGAGGGGGAAGGGGGAGTGGCGGGGCGGGGGCTGCGGCCCCGCGCCCCGCCACCCCACGGCCGCTAGCGCACGTGCGCGCCGCGCCGCGCCGCGCCGCGCCGGTGCGGGCGTGGCCACCGCGGCCGCCGCCGCCGCCCGGGCGCATCTTCGCTATTGACTCTGCGCCTCTCTTCAGGAAGTAGCGGAGCCACCAACGTTATAGCACTCCTGGCGGAATGTAGCGTTCGATGGGCTCATATGGTACTTTACTCTTCGACAATAGCTGCGGTGAATGCAGCGTGTCAGGTATTGTGTTCATTCTTCACGGTCTTCTTGGAGAAATTGTTCCGCAAATTCACACTTGGCTTCTATTTGATCATATGATAAAAGAACTACTGTTTCCCGACAATATGTGTTTAAGAACCGCATAAAATGTGCTTCGGAATCAATCTTCACGTAAGGCTGCACTAAATGCGAGAAATTATTCCCGGGCCCCAAACACGCATTTCTTAATTCCGGGGTGGTCCCTTCGTTTTTTTCTTGTTTTTTTTTTCTTTATTTCAGAGAAAAGAGCTGTAGATATTCAGCCCCACCTCTGGCTATGCCGCAACATATCATTCTGAGGGATATGTGTGGTATTCAATCACGTACAGCAATGTACTTTCATGTTCGCACGCGAAAGAAAGTATTGCTACTGTGCATAAAAATTAGTAATGAAGTACCCACGAGGACATTTTCGTGGATATTTTACCACTGATAGTTGATATTCTTTCCTTTGTATTTTTTGTCTACATATATTGATATGGTTAATATTTTCTTGACAAAAAATTTGATTCAATTTTTAACTGCCATCGTTTTTCGGAGAAAATGTAAATAAATAAGCAACTTAATACAATAAATTATTACAACATGGTTTCATACTATTATCATTATTATTATTATTATTATTATTATTATTGTTATTATTATTATTATTATTATTATTTCGTGATCTTCAGGTTCTTTATGAGCAGTTTGAAGCAGACTCGGCATTCGGATCTTTCTTCGGAAGTAAGAACTATTATCTTGCGACATGATTTATAATCCTAAGTTTTTCTAGCTTCTAGTGTTTTAGGACACAGTCTAAGAAGAATGAAAGCAGGCAGTTACGACGAACCCCGCGCAAATGGAGATTATTTTCAAGGAATTGCCAAGTAGACCAGGCATTCCTGTTTTTCTTGGCTAGAGTCTTGCGTAGCACATCTTATGATGACAACATTCCGACAGCACCGAGAGGCTTGTGCTCTTTAAAGTTGTTTACGCCAGAACCTCTCTTGCGCCGCGCCTTCACAGCGCGTTTACTACCGATCCACACGACCTAATAAGTAGCTCGAGGCCCAACTCACCAAGTGATAAGCGACGTGAAAATTGTCTGTGGTACCAGCCGCGTGTTGTAACTTGAGATGTCACAAATATGAAATGTGATACGTAGAACCTGATGTTTGTACCATATAAAGTAACCTGAACCCAAAAGGACATATGATAACATGTGATTCCTGTAGAACGACCGCGTACTGTACGTTTTTGACCTACATCTGCAAGTCCCAAAGAGGTCGATGTCGACCACCACCCCGGGGTCGATTTGAAATTTTTTCGAGACGAGACTTTCAAATAAAAAAGGGAGTTACAGACAGTTAAAAATATACCACATCATCACTGATTACTTTTTAAATAATAATAATATATAATATTATTAATAATACTAATAATAATAATAATAATTAATATTATTATTATTATTAGTTCAATATCTCTTTAATTTAATACGTACCTAATTAATTAAAAAGATATATTTCTTATTTCATGTACATCACAAGAAGAATCACACGTATGTACGCAGCAAGCTCCACAGTAGCGTTCTCGAGCTTCTTTCGTTTATTTTACAGCGCAGAATTTCCATCAGTAGCACCCCAAAGCGTTCACGTAGAGACTTCTTTCTCACGACTCGCAAGGCGGAATGGGGCGAGTCGGTTTTGTGGAGCAAGGGGATGGGAAAGAATGACTTGTAGCTCAAACTCGAAAAGCTCAACCTGATTCCGAAATAAACGATTTTTTCTTCTTCGAAGAAAGAATGCGCAATTGATTTGTCGGGGAGGCAGAGACAATTTGAGATTCCAGCAATTGGAATCGATTGCTGCGGATCCCCATGCCTGATGGTCCCAAGCGTTTCATCGTGTAACAGTCTCGGAGAGGAGAGAGCAACGGCAGATTCCAATGTACGTGGCGTACACCATCACGGCCGGCATTAATAATTTATTAACTTTATCACAATATATGTTACAGAGATAATGCACTTAAAATTACCTCAAGGGCACAAGATTAATCAATAAGTTATTGTTCTATTTTTTTCATATGCATTTCTCTCTACAAAGTATTTGTCTGTTCAAAGTGCTCATAGACGATGAACGCCCAAATATTCAGACTGACGCGACCGGAGAGCGAGCGGACAAACTTAAGTCCCACAAAAAAATGAACGATGGGCTTCTTCGATTACGTACGGAATTTTTTAGACGTTATCTCCAAAATAAGTTTTTTCGACTAACGAAGGAATTTCGACTAACATTTCTGTTTTTTAAGACAACTTTTGCGATCCGTACTTTTTCAAGAGTTCATTGTAGTTGACACAATTTATTGAGCCGGGTGATTTCTTACTGTGCAGCCTCCACTCGGTGCCCACCAGGACATACTCCCGTCCAGTTAATCACCATAAATTGCGCGGAAATTGGGCGAATGTTACTGATTCAAAGACAAGAGAGAATGGTATGTGCAAGACTCAGTGATAGAAGGATCTGGGACCCTGAAACGTCAAAATGTCTTGTTCCTAGTGTAAGAGAACACCAATAAATATTAAACAGGATATATAGTAAAAATTTGACGTTTTGTCATAAACGAAATCTGGGTAGGGGAGAGGGACGACAAAACTTTGTTTCATGTACAATAATATCACTAAAAGTTGCTCAATTGTAACGAAAACAGTAACTAACTTCAGAACCAGGAAATGCAATCTTACATTGAAACCGAAGGATACGTACGTAATAACAAATCAAAAACGTTTTTGTTGAATACAACAATTCTTTTTTAGTAAATAAAACTAAACGTTTTCGTACGTACGCGTATCGATTCTCGCGCAGAGGGAAGATTTTGGTACATATTCTTGGCTACAATAGCGTACGCATTACATAAGGCGAAGTTACGTTCGTGATGTCAGTGTGCAAAGAACGATCGAGGAGACAGAACTTAGTCACAAATGAAATAATAAAATAAATAGAAACTTAAAAACTACTTCCATTAGCATTGAATTTGGTGAGTCTGAATTCTACCCGTCAGGAACCGGAGACATGGAACGCACGATGACTGGGATCGGAGAGATTAAAAAAAATAGCCCAGAAAGGATTTTCAGCTCACTTATTCTTTGACTTTATTTCTATATTTCTCTTCTTATAAGAAGATTTAATTATAATTAATTATAATTGGATTATAATCCAATGCAGCGAAATTTCGATTATTCAGATGTGAATAGACAAAGAAAAAATTGAGTTATCGTAAACATTTATCATTAATGAAATAACAGGTGATGAATACAGAGTGTAGAGGTAAGTATACAGATGTACCAAATAAAATGCGGACATGAAGGAATACCGAAGTCCTTTTAAATACAGAGGAACCTCCATATCTCTCATATGATAACTTGAATTTCTCGTTGCGACGAATTTTATTTCACATCCCTAACATCTATGAAGAAAATGTCATTCTGTAAATGTCGATGAGTCTAAATAAAATTTAAAAATATAAAACATTCACTCATTATTTTTTGTTTACCTTCAAAATTAAGATAAGGAGATTTCACTCTAATACTATGTGTGATCCTCTCCATTCAGCCTATAATACGTTAATAAAATGATGGTTTTCTACCACATTCAAGAAACCACCGACACAAAAATCCGTAAGTACACTACCGCTCGAGATCGCACTCTATACATAAAACATGGAGACAAAATAAAGTTTCACAGATTATGGTAAGGGGGAAAGCACGCGCCCAAGCTAACCCGCTACATGTAATTAAACTTGCACCCATTGCCATTGTGAAAGGACACGAGTTACGTTTCTTACGTCGTTATCTACAAAAAGAGACCTTTGTGGACATTCTATTACATTTATGGGAGAACTCGCTCTTGTAGTACGGTCCTTAACAGACTTTCAAAGTTGCATTCCGTTAAGAAGCTATATTTTCACTATCAAAACAATGAATTACAAAATGCCGAATGTTCTCACGGAACCCCCAAGCAGACTATTTGTCAAGTGTATGTGACCAACCTCACCGACCTGGATGGCCAAGGTGGTTAGAGCGTGTACCGACTCAACGCCTCGGTCTGAATCGTCGCGGGTTCGAGTCCCGTCGTGGATTCGAGTCCCATCGTGGGCACGGTTGTTTGTCCCTTGTCTTTCCTGCATGTGTGTTGTCCCGGAAGACCAGTGAGACTGCTGAACACAAAATCTAAGAGTCCGCATGTGTGTCAGTATCTAGTGTAAAGGATAATACGTTTCCCCATGAGGGACGTAGTGGGTACCCGGTTGGGATAGTCGGTTGGTTTGGTTTGGTTTGTTTTTTTCGTGTTTCCGGGCGCGTCAACTGCTTTGGTCATTAGTCCCGTTAGTGTAGTGCATGTCTGTTTCTCGGGAGATGGCGGTGCTCTTCCCCAGCTGTTTGGATCCGGGCGTTACCCTACCGTCGGCTAGTGGGGTTTCCCCTAACCAGGACTCTCCCACCAGCGGGGCACCGCCCCAGCCGGGACAAGCTCTAAGCTCCCGACCGGTCTCCCGGAATGTGTGGTAGTGTAGTGCGTGTTAGTGTAAGTGTGTGTGTAAGGGGAGAGGATAGGACAGGGAAGAGGAAGGACAGATCGCGCGCGGTTCGTGGCTCGTTTGGAAGGGTACTGCTCCGCCATTCGCCTGGTGTTGATCGGAGAAACCACGGAAAACTACCGATCAGAGCAGCCGGCCGCTACAATTCTCCTCCAAGCAGCGACTGAATTCGACCTAGCTGAAAAGCTAGTGTCGAAAATTCTGCCGTCGTCAGGACTCGAACCTAGGACCTCCCGGTCAGAGGCACTGCAGTGACATCAGTTGATGCACTGAGCTACCGCTCCCGGTGGGATAGTCGAAATCGGTATCCCCTGAAGTTGAAAAAAGCCGCAGGAAGGGGGAAAAATGTGGCCAACCTCAACACAAGTCTCCGGGAGTCCACCGCCGCACTAGGCCAAGAGGCGGCGCCCGACGCAACGCGTGGCGCTCCCTCGGCGTCGCTCCGCTGGCGATCAATCAATCCCCCGCTGAGCGGAGCGGCGGCCAGCGCTTACTCAACGCGCTTCCCCGCGCGGCGGCGGGGGCCGCCCCCCGCCCCTTCCCCGCGCCACGCAGCCGACAACTCGCCTGCCTACTTTCCGCATTTGGGCACGTCTGCATTTGTGTTTCTAATGCAAAGATACATAGCGAGATACTTTTTGAACAGCTCACCGAAGCTCCCGCGCTCTTTGTGTAAACGACGCCATAGAACCGGCGATAGCCAATTCGAAGAAGCTGTAGACTTGAACAGTAGGTCGAGTAGAATGTCGGTAACTTCGTCAACTAGATCGATTCACTTTTTTAAGAAACTGCATTCATTAATTAAGGTTGAAGGAATTCCTTGGTCCAAGCCACAAAATATTATGACAGAGTTCCCGTCATGTTATTACTAACAAATTACAAATTGCAGTAACGTCCATAATCGAATTGTTACAAATTATTCTACCTTCAGAATTGAAACGTAGAAAGGGTAGATAAAATTACGCCTACATAATAAATAGCAAAGATGATTCAACGAAATCATCGAAACAAAACATTCGGATAAGGAAGATAAATAAAATTAATGGACTCCAAGATGAGTCTGACAGAAACAGAGAGTGAAAGATAATTTAGAGAAACAACAAGGCACCGACTAAAAGCTAGACGATACAGGAAAATTCATTTGTAACTTGCAAGTATTTAATATTTCAATGGTTACGATCTAAGGTTGTTGCTGAATGAGCTATCATGGCTGTCCCATCATGTGATTACGTTTAGTTTTTAATTTATGTATCAAGTTGGCCTCATAAAATACCTTACTAATCAAAAGTACTCACAATTTTAACAAATTCATATCCCGAAATAATCCAAAAATCAATTCAAACCACAATCTTCACTTGACACACTTCACTGACCGGTCTCACGGTCGAAACTTTTACACTACCCGATCCGTGTCGGGAACCACAGTGAAATCTCTGATTTAACCTCTGACCTCAAAATTTTAGACATTTGGAATTTATCTCTCTCTTAGCCATCCCGTCAATTTTGTGGAGCCTTTCGAGAGAAAAGTCGCGAATGTTCCATTCACAGTACCAATTAACGATGACGTAGGCCGCCGCCCCTCAAGGCCTCTCGCTGTGCGAGTGCAGATGAGGCAATGCAGCTCCTTACAGGCCCGCCCGCCCAGACGCACGGTGGCGCCTGGCTGTCGTACACGGCACTAAGAATACCCCTTGAATCTCATTCGCAGTGCGTGGCGGCTGTGCGATTGCATGTCTCTCCTTGAACCTCGTGGCCCCAAACACTGAAGAAACGATCGACTAAGACGCACGAATGGCCAGGAAGGTCGTGCCTTGATCCAATCTTCGCTGATAATGAACGTGACCCGATTGAAATAGAAGAATTGGTATAAATTTTAGAATTTTGGAACCGACCACAATGGCTCCGTGACAGTATTGCCGTTGTTTCCGCAGTGTCGCTGACAGGGAAATGGGATTCTAGTCCCGAAAATGACTGTCTTTCGACACTAGCTACAGAGTTGGTTCGAATTCAACTACTGCCCAGAGGAGAATTCTAGTGGAAGATTACTCTTATCGGAAGCTGTTTGTAGTTTGCTGATTAATACCAGGCGAATCCCGGATCAGTACTGCGCGCGCACACACACAGAATATAGTACCACACATATCGAAGACAAGTCTAGAGCTTTGAGCTTGTCCCAGCTGGGGATGTGCCCTGATAGGACGGAGATACGAACGGGAGAAATTTCGCAAGTCTACGTGTAGGAAGACACCGGATCTCATATTACATCTGGAGAAAAACACCGCCACCTCCCATGTTACAACATGTACTACTCTCATTACTCTCTATCGCTAAAGAAGCCACTGCTATTTCTCTCCTTCCATGACAAGATTGTGGTTAAAATAGCTATATACATATGCGGAAAGTCATTGCTGAAGATATGTTTCTCCTTTATCTTTTATTTTACTCCCTCCCCTCTCTATCACTCCCTCTCTCTCCATTACCCCTCCTCTCTCTCCCTCACCCCTCTATATCCCTCACCCCTCTCTCTTCCTCACCCCATCCCTCACCATCGCTTCAGCCAATAGGTCACAAACCACTTATCAATCTTAATATATTCATTACACACATGGAGAGTGTTCTATCCATTTTACATCAGGCACAAGCGAATAGGTCTACGCAAGAGCGATTCCTATCGTTGACGATCGCGAGCGTTTGGCACGTCTCACTGACCGTCGGCCGAAGGACTGAATATTTTATTTCTTTAAGGCATAGCGTGAGTTGCCGGAAGACGGCACATTATCCACAGTTCCGCAGACTGAATCAACGGCCGTCATGGAGTCTGCTCGGTAAGACATGTACGATGAGATAGGCTGGTAATTACACACTGGTAACACATCATGGGATTATGCGATGATAGTGTCGATTTGACGACTAATGACAATGATAAATAATGACATGAGAGGCTGAGAATCTCGAGAAAACTGACTGCCAAATCTGCTTTACATTTCACTTGGATAGATCGGGATTTTTAAAGAGTTTCTGCTTTTCAGCGTTTTAAGCTTTTCGTAAGTGTGAATCACAACTAATACGAGTGCACATCACCGAATATATCGCACTGAATTATCATTTTTTGACCTATATAAACTATTTCTTGAATATAGTATTGCGTCATTGTTTCATTGTATTGTTTTGTTTTGTAAGGGTGGTGTTGTCTTCTAAGGGCCAGTTTTACAACTTCGAGTTTAAACGATATCCACTGTTTAAACTCGGTTTATTGTCTAGTGACCGGTTGTACAACTGACGATCAGCACTGAATGTCGTTTAAACTGAAGCCGAATCTAAACTGCCGATCTTGAGAGTTTAAGTCTGGAAACATAACCTTGAAGTAGTAGCTTGGAGATGACTTATTTCGAAGTAGCTAATATGGAAACTACACGATTAACCGACGATGAGGATTTTGAAGAATTCGTTTTCAAATACGCGTTTCCGAGACATTTCGTCCCCGCAAATCATTTCGAAATGTGGAGGGAAAACGAATTTTTTGACAGGTACCGTCTATCCAAAAACTGCATAAAGCATGTACTAGAGATTATTCGTCATTCAATATGTTCACATACTGGTAAGTAAGTATACCATACATTGTGGAGAGTAGCCACCTCGGATATCGGAAGACATTTCTGAGCTCTGTGATTGCTTTTCCTACTAAATGTTTTTTAGCTTTTCAAATGTAGCTTCTTATTCACAAATTCCGCATACATATTTAACCGTTTTTCATATAAAATGAAATACGTGTAAGATAAATTGTGTGCATAAATTGTATGCATAAATTGTAAGGTATTAGAAAAGCACGAAAAGTACATCACGCAGACAGATGTTGATTAAATCAACCACAATAAACAACAGCAAAGAGATCATATAACAGCACAGAGATTCCAGTTCGAATTCATCGTTTTTCAATTGTTCGCGCTTTTCCGCTAGTTCAGAGTAGATTCCCTCTATCGAAAGTCTAGCATTCGTTTACCTGATATGTCGATTAAGCTTGATGCACTTCTGAAGAGTAGCTAAAGTGAGTTCACATTCTGAACGGAAGTTCGCCGATCTGTAGTTTAAACGACAACTAGTACAACTGGCCCTAAGAAGAGGATTTGACCCATGGGACCCAAGAGGTGGGAAGCCAGCGTGACGCCCCATAGTGGGCGATGACGTCCTGCAACGACGCGACCGCGATGGCGTCGGCGTCGCGCAAAGAGGCGGCGGACCATGACCGACCTCTGGCGGACCCTTTCACTCTCCGACGGCGCGCGGTGGCCACGCAAACTAACCGCCCCGTCCCGCCCCGCCCCGCTTCGCCTGCGCGCAGCCGCCGTTCCGCACTGACCGTCACACACCTGCGCACCCCACCACCTCACTTCGCCTTACCTCACCACAACTACTGCAAGCCCGGAAGGTGCGTGTGGTCAAAGCCGTCCGAAAGCAACATATTCACAGGCAAGCTAGGATTGACTATAAGCGAGCTAGAATTGGTGACAAGCTAGCACAGGCAATGATTGGCGACAGACTAGGATTGGACAAGTTAGGATTGGCGACAAGCTAGGATTGGCGACAAGCCAGGATTGGAGACAGGCTAGGATTGGCGACAAGCTAGGATTGGCGACAAGCCAGGATTGGCGACAAGCCAGGATTGGAGACAATCCAGGATTGGCGACAAGGCAGGATTGGCGACAAGGCAGGATTGGAGACAAGCTAGGTTCGTAGCAAGGTAGGATTTACGACAACAGTTTTCGTAAATTAAATATCATTATAATTTTTCACCAAAAAATCACTGACCTTTAATAAAGAACTTTGGTGATCGGGAAAGTTTCACTCAATTTAATAAATATTTTTCCTCACTATTTATATTTTTAAACATGTGTTTCTAGAGTAATTTTCACTCCTCCAGCCGCAAGAGAGTTGAATGGAAGAGATTGTTCACGTTTCAAGTAGCATTCACCATGCCAAAATTGTCGCAATTTAAACCTCATAAGCATGTAACAACTTTCTAAATTCAACTATCAGGAGTCCTCCGAAGCACTCAGCTTCCGAGTCTGAATGCCCGTAGGCGTGCAGCGTGCCGACCCTTCTCAGGGCCTCGGGGAGAGCTTCGGGCGGTGTGACGTCATTGCCGCCAAGGCCTCCGCCGTCCTTCCGCACGCGTGCCCCGACGCGGCCGCCGCCGCCGCCGCCGCCGCTGCCGCCACCTCACGGTGGGTCGAAACGACGCCGAACACACAAAGCATGGCGTGTTCGGAAAGCATCAAAATTCAACGAAAAATGTTCGTGAATGAACTCGTGTAGAGAGAAGAAAGAAAAAAAATTAAAGCAGAGGTCCAGAAATGCATAATGTAACCCGGCAACTGGGATATGGATTATCAAGTTACAACGGTCATTAGAGAGAGATTCTAAATCGTTTTAATCAAAGAATAAATACGAAGAAGTTTTGAAGTTATGACGGCCCGTGGAGAAAGAAAAAAGACACAGTCATGAGTTTGAAAATTGGTGGATGAAGGTAATGGTCTGAAAAGGTAGGAAGCACGAAACAAGATTTATTGGAAGGATTAGAAAGTTGTTTGAATACTTATAAGTCATTAATTTTATTTAATTTAATACATGTTTTGTTAATCTGAAATTACGTGCCATTTCCTCACTTGTTTATAAATGTGAATTCGACAAGCTGTTTTAATAACAGATGAAAACAGTTTTGTTACAACAGTTAGCGGGGTTATCACATTCTTTTATGTTTAAGGACACGTTCAGTTTTTTGTCTTCATCTGTTCTAGATGATGAACCAACTCTCCGAACAGTATCTAGCAGCTTCTCTCAGATAGTCCCGACGTTAAAATTCTACTAACTGTAATTATGCACTGTAGAGCGCGAAGTCGTGGCGTGCACCAAGCTAACGCACGCTCAGACAAATCCGCAGCTAGTATGCACTTTCAGATTCTCGTACTCATCATCCTTTTGACTCCCTCTCTCATGAAGGCGTGTCTCAGATACAAGAAATGACAACTAAAAAAATATTTTCTCGTTTTCCCAAAATTTCAACCCAGACATTTATAGAAAACACTGATTAATTTCACTTTTTAGCGTGTTTATTTTTTTAGATTTATAGGGTTAATTCGGTAAAAGAGAAGTTATTCCATTTTTAAAATTTGACAAATGCTTTCGTTCTAGACAGTTTTTAAGTGATAAATTGCATAAACTTTATTCACACTTCTCTCTTCACGATTGTCAAGGATGTTTTCATAAAAATAACTAATTTCAAGAAGGAAATACCCTTTCCCACGTCATGCGTACATTTACCTTCCACTCCCTTTTAACAATTTTACAACAATACTCAATTTAATGATATATATATATATTATATACAATATATACAATATATATACAATATATACAATATATATATATATATAATATACAATATATATACAATATATACAATATATATATATATATATATATATATTATATACAATATATACAATATATATATATATATATATATATATATATTATATACAATATATACAATATATATATATATATATTGTATCACTTTAAAGTGAAGAGTGTGATGCAATTCACAGCATTTAGATGTATTTTGAAATAATAGTGAAGCAAGTGCTTAGAAAGGGTTTTAAAATGTATGCAACCCGCAAGACATCTGTAATTGCCTCAAAATTCAATTTACTTTTTAATTCAGACATGATAACTCCATATCTAGGATAAATTCGTGACAAAACTTTTCTTTCTCACTTTGCATAATAAAATGTTCTAGTATTTTGAACTCTAGTTGGAACGAACGGGCACAAGATTCACAATTCAACCATTAACCTCTTTGTGTTCGAGTATTGGCGTAAAATTGATTAAAAATATTTTCCTAAGTTTATATTTACTTTAATTCTATTTATTTTTTATTCCAGGCAAAATAAAAAAGTTCAAATAAGCATTCGAATTTTTTAAACCGGATACAACGGAATCATTCCGCATTCACGTGGTAATGTGAGTGCAAGTGACTTTCCAGGTGCGTGTCTTATTTTTGCCATTAGTCCCGTGAGTGTAGTACACATTAACCTAGAAGGTGGCGGTGTTTCTTCCCCGCTGAAACGTGACATTCCTAGACACGTAAGCTTGCGGGATTTCCCTTATATTCCCCCAGGTATTTCCCGGCCGGGCAGCATCCCAGACGGGACAAGCTGTAAGCTCCAAACACGTCTGGGTGGTGTATTGCATGAAAGTATGAGAGTGTGTGTACGTAAGGGATGAAGCCAGGTCAAGGATGAGGAAAGGAAGATAGCGCGTTGTCCATAGACCCTTTATTAAGATACTGCTCCGGTATTCGTCTGGTATTTAAAGAAGAAACCACGGAAAACTACCGATCAGCGACTAGAATTCTCCTCCGGACACGACTGAATTCGGTTTGTGTCGAAAATTGTCTACTGTCCTCCACTCGAATTCTAGGACCTTCCGGCAAATGCCGCAACAATGACCTCAGGCGGCACACGAGACAAACTTTCAGAGAAAACAGAAAGGTTAGGAAACAGCTTTTCCCGCGCGTTTTTCGTGTTGGGGCCCAGCGTGCGGCCTCTTCAACGCTCCATCAGCGGCCCCGGGTGCGCCTCGAATTACCGACAAGCGGGGCCGCGTTTTCCCCAGCGCCGCGAGGCGCGTGGGCGCCGGCCCAGCAAACGCGCTCAAGGGCGGCTCCGGGCGCTGCGATGGCGCCCCTCGTGGAGAAGAATGACACGACGGAGGGAAAAGCCGGGAGTGGTGGCTTAGTGCATCACTAGACACTAGCTTTTCAGCTAGGTTGAATTCAGTAGCTGTCTAGAGGAGAAATCTAGCGGCCGGCTGCTCTGATCGGTAGTTTTCCGTGGTTTCTCCGATCAACACCAGGCGAATGCCGGAACCGTACCCTAACAAACAGGCCACGGACCGCGCGATCTTCTCTTCCTCTTCCTTGTCCTATCCTCACCCCTTACACACACACACTTACACTAACATGCACTACACAACCACACATACCGGGTGATCGGTCGGTGACTTAGAACTTGTTCCAGGTGGGGCTGGTGGGAGATATCTGGTTGGGTAAAACCTCGTTAGCTGACGGTGGGTTGGCGCTGGATCTGGCCATTCAGCGGGGGAAGACCATCGCCACCTCCCGAGCACTACACTTACGGGACTAATGGCCATAGTAGTTGACGCGCCCGGAATCACTAATCAATCAAAGGGAAGGAAAAGAAGAAATGATAAATCACGAAAGAACAGAATTCGATCTAGCTATCTAGTTAGTGTCGAAAATTCTGCCACCAACGGAACTCGAGCCCTAGAATAAAGGTCAGAAGCTCTATAGAAACCCCGAGCCACCTACATTGGGGGGAATGAGGATAAGGATAAGAGGTGGGATGATCAATGACGAAAGAACACGTGTCATAAAACCAGTAAGCGTTAGCGGCAAATGAAATGCGCAATAATGTGAGGAGATAATGTTGGCGATTCTTGATATAATTGAGGGGGCGGAACTATATACCGCCATTGTACACATTTAAAATAAATATCTTTAGAAAAAAACCTTCTCGAAAAATAAAATAAAACATTTTGGTCCAAACACACTACCAACATTCATGGACGTCACTAGCAGAATTATTGGAGGGCGCGTCGATTTAGTAAAGATTACCGGGGAGCTCCCTCTGAAATGTTGAAAATGACAACAGACACAAAAGAGAAAGCCACTGCATAAAGCAAGTGTGCATGAGAGCATTCTATGTCAATTCGACTTTTCCAAAACCTTTTTTGTCTTTCACTAATTTATTTTCCAGTATTTTTTTTTTTTTAATATTATAGATAAAAAGGGTTTTTATTTTTTAATTTTTTTTAAATTTATTATTTCTCGTTCGACAATTATGTCTTAAGGAGCTATGGAGGATTTTATGGATTAAGGATATGGCCACCCTTAAGTCGCAGTGGATTTTTCAACTTTACTGAAGTTTTTTAAATTTTGTTCTGAGATTAAAGGATACTGGTGGAAAGGTACGAGGGAGAAGCCAAGTTAAGGAGGTTTAAGTTCATCTTTCGGGAATCTTGATATAATTCGCGGACTGCTATTGTTTCTTCCTAGGTTGAATATTGCAATGCAGGGAGCATTTGGTAGGTGGTTGAAGAAATTGCTGGCAAGATTTTTTAATGTCTCCTCGAATTCTAGTATGTCTAGTTCCCGTCAGATTTGATGGTTGGGGATGAACCATGGCGCGTTGAGAGTTATTCTTAGATACTTATTTTGGAGAACACTAAGTTTGTTGATGGTGTTTGATGCAGCACCAACCCATACTGGGTATGCGTAGGACACTGCTAGTAAACCGGGAGCGGTAGCTCAGTGCATCAACTAATGTCACTGCAGCGCCTCTGACCGGGAGGTCCTAGGTTCGAGTCCTGACGGTGGAAGGATTTTCGACACTTGCTTTTCAGATAGGTGGAAATTCAGTCGCTGTCTGGAGGAGAATTCTAGCGACCGGCTGCTCTGATCTGTATTTTCCGTGGTTTCTCCGATCAACACCAGACGAATACCGGAGCAGTACCCTAACAAACGGGTCAGGGACCGCGCGCGATCTTTCCTTCCCCTTCATTGTAATATCCTCTCCCCTTACACACACACACACACACACTTATCCTTACACTAACACATATTCCTACTACCTCACCACACTAACTACACTACCACATATTCCGGGAGACCGGTAGGGAGCTTAAAACTTGTCCCGGCTGGGGCGGTTCCCGCTGGTGGGAGAGTCCTGGTTAGGGGGAAACCCCACTAGCCGACGGTAGGTCGGCGCCGGATCTCGCCATCCAGCGGGGGAAGATCACCGCCATCTCCCGAGGGAAACATGCATTACACTAACGGGACTAATGACCAAAGCTGTTAACGCGCCTGGAAACACGAAAAAATTAATCAATCAATCATTGTTGGTAATATAATTGACTTAAAGGTTAGTCATTCTAACCGGAGCAGGTGAACGGCGATTTATAACAGGTGATAAATTGGATATTTTAATTTTTGTTTTATCAATGATTAATGTGGGATTAATATGAGGTTTCCAGGTGAGTCTTTTATCGAAGAGTACCCCAAGGTATTTTTATAGGGGAGGTTGACCATGGGGTTTTTGTTCCTTGGATTATAATAACCGGAGGATTTTGGGGATGGCAGAGAGTAAAGATTTTGCACATACTCTTATGGGAATTAATTCTAACTCTTCAATTCTGAGTCCATTCTACATAGGTATTTGCGCTCTATTATAGATTATCCTTAGCTATTAATACGTCGGAGTTTGTAGAGAAGATAAATGTTATTTTTCAATTTCCTTCTGATAACTGATAATAATAAAACCTGAACGTTAACATTTTAATGTTTGTGCAATTGATACCTGAATACACGTTAAATGGGATAAACAAGGAACATCTCTGACACCTAAGTGCAGTAGGGGTGTACAATATATTAGATACATCCAAGTTAAGGGTATTGCGTTCCATCGTAGAAAATGTTTGTTACAATAAGGAACATAAAACCAACTTCTAAGATGGAATACAATTTTACTGCATGCTCAATATAGCTTTCTTAGAACAAAATACTTCATACAAGCGCGTTTTCTTCTTCGTAACACGATTGTTTTCTAGCTTCCAGGTAGCTCATCACGCCTTCATTTCGAATTAATACACCGTGGAAAGAAATCGATAATAGTAATTATTTCAGGAGTTTCATAGGGAACCATTACGACAAATAACACTAGAAAGAAATTTGGACATCTTGAACATTCAATTTCACATTTGCAAAGAACATTTTAAAATTTCCGA